>CAVMBE010000096.1:0-110982 GCA_963674455.1 Lecanosticta acicola
TCCGCGAGGACGCGACGCACGATCTGATGTGCAAGGGCGCTCCCAGCACGATGCTTCGTGAGCAGACCAGACCGGACAGACCAGATCAGATCAGATGGAATCTGTATGGCGCTCATGGCAAGATCGTGCCACGACGTGTGACGAGCAGAGCTCTCTCATAGGTGTGCTGGAGCGCACTTCCACCTTAGTGGCCTGCGACGTCACCATCATTGGTCGCAGGAATGCGCAATCCTCTCTGCACCACTGCCGAACACCCGCTCCATGGAGATCTTCAAGATGCATCGGTTTGCCGCCATGTCGGCCTTCATCCAGACCCGTCTCGCACTTCTCGATCTGAATCCCCATTATGGATTCCCACCGCTCCTCCATCAGCCATGCGGCGGACGACAAGCACAGCGAGAAACTGGATGACGACGAGTGTCCCAGAACTCCAACCGACAATGATAGACTTCCAGAAAACTGGGGACAGAGCCGAGCTCAGAGCCGAGATCCAGAGAAGAACGAATCCTCTGCACAGCCTGACCAACACCCGCCTGCTCAAGCTACCGGGGAGAAGGACCCAGCATTCAAAGTTGATTTCGAGGAGAATGATCCCACAAATCCTCGAGCTTTCTCCACCGCAAAGAAGGCTTGGATCACACTACAGCTTGGCTTCATGGCCCTGACTGGATCTCTAGGAAGCTCCATCATAGCCCCTGCTGAGCCTGCCATATCAGAGTACGTAGGCGTCAGCCAGGAGATAACAGTCTTCTGCGTCGCCTTGTACGTATTAGGGTTTGCCATCGGACCACAAGCATGGGCACCCATCTCAGAAGTATACGGACGCAAATGGAGCATGCTGCCTCCGATGTTCTGTTTGGGACTATGGTCAATCGGTACCGCTGTCAGCCAAAATGCTGCTTCGGTCTTCATCACGAGATTCTTCGGCGGTGTGTTCGCATCAGCTCCAATCTCCAACGTCTCGGCCGCCCTGGGAGACATGTACGACCCCAAGGCCCGCGGTATTGCAGTCACTTTCTACGCAGTAATGGTCGTGGGAGGTCCTACATTGGGTCCCGTGATTGGCAGCTCACTGACAGTCACATTGGGATGGCGATGGACCGAGTATATTGAGGCCATCTTCGCTTTCTTCATGGTGAGACGACTGCCTCAGGAAGATGTACCTCGCCGCTAATTGAAATGTAGTTCGCCATGACCTTCTTCACATTGCCAGAGCTGTACGGACCGGTCCTGCTGAAGCGGAAAGCAAAGCGATTGCGTAGGGAGACGGGTGACCCACGCTACTGGCATCCACATGAGGCGGAGCGAATGAATCCCAGCAACATCGTTACCAAATACTTCTCCCGTCCAATACGAATGCTGGTCACCGAGCCTATGGTCACCGCTGTTGCCATCTACGCCTCTTTTGTCTACGGTATCCTGTACCTCACACTAGAAGTCTTCCCCATCGTCTTCAGAGATATGCGAGGCTTCGGGCCCGTCGTGTCGACCCTGCCGTTTCTTGGCCTGTTTGTGGGCGTTTTGTGCGCCGTCGCGATCAACCTCGCGAACCAATCCTTCTACGCAAAAGCTGTCGCGAAAAACAAAGGCCGTGCTGTCCCTGAAGCACGACTTCCCCCGATGGTGGTCGGCGGCTTTCTTTTTACTGCAGGCCTCTTCTGGTTCGGCTGGACTGCCGCCCCGAAATATCACTGGAGCATTCCTGTAGTCGCCGCAGGCTTCATCGGAGCGGGTTTCAACACCATCTTCCAGCAATGCATCAACTATCTCGTTGATACGTATGCCCTCTATGCTGCGTCTGCGGTGTCTGCCAACACCTTCCTCCGGAGCATATTCGCCTTTGGGCTCCCGTTGGCAGCGCAGCCTATGTTCAGGAATATGGGTGTTGGTCCAGCCGCGAGTGTGTTGGGAGGCATCAGTTGTTTGGCGTTGCCCGTACCGTAAGTCTAAATCAAGATGGATCGGCTAGTGACGTTGCTAACGGCCGACAGGTTCATCTTTTGGAAATACGGACTCAAGCTGAGGAAGATGTCGAAATTTGCACCTATGCCCGAAGATTAGAATCACCACATTACATACACACACCTATTGATATCTAATCTCGCCCGAGAGCTCTCAAGCTAGATGGAGTCCCATCAGCTCGTGGTTGAATACCACTTTCCCTATATCTATTACGTCTCCCGCGCTCAACTGCGGGAATCTGATCTCCTCTAACGATCCTTCCCAAGCCTGATATTCCACTGGATCCTTTACCACCTCTGTCGACATCGTGGGGAAAAAGCTTGTTGGTTCCTCGTACTCATACACCATCGTAAATGTGCCACTCGACACAGTCCCATCCGGCAGTCTGACACCAGCAGGACAGGCAGTAAAGGTATGCGGTACACCACCCACGGTATCTACCAGACTCCCAGGAGCTACGACGTACACGGAGCCCGCGATCTCGACCAAGGCCACGCCGTGCAAGATCATGATTCTCTCGTCTACCAAGCGTTGACGATCGGAGGACATGTGTATATGCCGGGGGAGGCGATAGCTTGTGTTGAATTCGATGAAGCCGAGCTGGCCGCGGAATCCATTGGCATTGGATGGGGAAAGCTCATACATGGTCAAGTCGAGATCCTGGAATGGCTTCTTGATATTCGCGCCGTTGCCGTGTGTGATGCGGCATCCGCTGGGAAAGGTGACGCCTACGCCGGAGTCGGGGTGAGCTGGCATCCTTCTTCTGTCTTCCCTGACAGCCTTCGATAATAATGCAATTGCCGCAGCGCCAGGGTACGTATGTGTATGTTGCTGGGGAAATACTATCGATTCAACAATTGCCGGGGAGATGTTCGACAGGGTGTAGGTACTGTCACATGTAGTGGCACCGAGACTGTTCCGCATCGGCGTTCGGTCCAGTCGGTACCACTGGGCCGAGGCACAAAGTCATCTGGAAGTCTACCTTACCTACTGCTGCTCACCACTCTCCTCTCTGCACCCTTCTCTTCTCTTGTATTATACAACCTTTACCTCCGACACCCTGTCCCGACCGACAGAATCGTCACATATTCATCATGGCCGCCCAGAGACTCTCCAACATTGTTTCTCAGCTGACTCCCGGCCAGAAGCCTGTGGACAAGATGTGAGCTCGCCCTCTTCGGACGGTTTCACGCCCAGCTTCCCCGCAGATCATTCATGTGAACAGAGAGACAACAGCTAACGCTCCCACTCTCTCATGGCAGCACGCAAAAGAACCCGGATGACATCGTCATCACCCTCGCGACTCGGACGCCTTTGGCGAAGGGCAGGAAGGGTGGCCTGAAGGACACCCCGCTGGATGGCATGGTGTTCAAGATCCTGGAGCAGGTGGTTCGGAAGTCCAACTTGGACCCACAGATGGTTGAGGATATCTGCTTGGGAAATGTGAGTCTCACACAAACTCCCCGCCTTGCCGTCCTGCGTGGTATGGGTGGCTGACAGAGATCTTCGCAGGTCTCGGACGCGAAAGCAGCCTATTACGTCCGCGCCGCCGCCCTCGCCGCTGGCTTCCCTAACACCACCGCTGCCTCGTCCGTCAACCGCTTCTGCTCTTCCGGCCTCAAGGCCGTTCAAGATATTGCCAACCAGATCTCCACCGGCAGCATCGAGATTGGTGTCGCTCTCGGAGCAGAACATATGACCTCTGGCGGCGACCGCCTTACCCGCCCGTTCGTCGACGAGATTGTTGAGGCCAATCAGGACGCGCGTGATTGCTTGCAGCCTATGGGTCAGACATCGGAAAACGTTGGAAAGGACTTCAACATCTCCCGTGAACAGCAAGATCAATACGCAGCAGAGTCGTACCGCCGCGCGGAGATCGCCCAGAAGGCTGGCTGGTTCGACGACGAGATCACTCCCATCACCGTCAAGGTCGATGGAAAGGACGTCACACTCACTAAGGATGAGGGACCAAGATGGGGCACAACATTTGAATCTCTCCAGAAGATTCGTCCTGCTTTCCCCGACTACGGAGACAGGTCGACTGGTGGCAACAGCTCGCAGGTCACAGACGGTGCCGCTGCTATCCTGCTCATGAAGCGTAGCAAGGCTTTGGAGCTGAACCAGCCCATCCTCGCCAAGTACGTTGGTGCCACTGTCGCTGGTCTTGCCCCTAGAATTATGGGTATCGGCCCATCGATTGCTGTGCCCAAGCTGCTCAGCAAGTTCAACCTATCGGTCGACGACATCGACGTCATTGAGCTGAATGAGGCCTTCGCGTCCATGGCCGTGTACTGCCGTGACACTCTCAAGCTCGACTGGAGCAAGATGAATGTCCGTGGAGGTGCCATTGCTCTCGGACACCCTCTGGGTTGCACTGGTGCAAGACAAATCGTCACCGGTCTCAGCGAGGCAAGACGACAGAAGAAGAAGATTCTCCTGACCACAATGTGCATTGGAACGGGTCAGGGAATGGCTGGCTTGTTTGTGAACGAGCAGAATGTGGATTAGATGGCTCACGATATTCGAGTTGGCGATGTATATAGTCTTGTGGGATACGGCACATGTAGGCGAGATAAAACCACGATTTTCTTATTGTGCAAAACAATTCGCGTGAGTAGCTGCGTTGGCACATGCTGAGAACAACTATCAATACCTTAGCGGCGGGGACCATGACCTGCGCAGCGGCTAGTCCCGAAGCTTAATAAAGTTCAGGCAACGTCACATGTTTCAATTAAAGACAGCTGGGCGACAATGTTCGATTGAATCTTCTGCCTTACCACCAACCCCACCGAATTATCTCTACCCACTGCAGCGCCGCGACCGTATCAGCAATGTCCGCTCCCCCACCGCTTCAGCCGGGCCAACAGCCCACGCCGGAGCAGATTCAACAAATTCAACAACAAATCGCCGCAGAAGCTCAAAAGGCTGGCCTCAGTGTACCCGAATACGTCGAGCGCATGAAGGCACAGTACGCGCGACAGGCACAAGCTCAGCAACAACAGCAGCAGCAAGGGACGGCACAACCTGGTCAACAACAACCCATCCAGCCTGGCCCGCCCAAGCCTGAAGCCCTCGCAGTCGCCAACTTCCTCCGCAACCAAGACCTCAAGACGCGAACATGTATCTTCCAACAACAGCGAAAGGACATGTTCAAGGTGAAGAGGGCGATTCGTGCCTTGCACAGCCCTGCCTACGAGAAAGCGCGAAAGAAGAACCCACTCCTGCCTGAGGTCAAGGACCGCGTCACGGCCGAGAACTGCTTCAAACTGCTCCCGATGAGCCTGCTCGCGCTGCGTGTCCAAAAGGTGGATCCACACGAGGGACACGACCACGGCAAGAAGAAGCGTGTCAAGGGACTCTGGACGATTCAAGTGGTACCACAGCAAGAGGCGAGCGACGAATTCTACTACGTCTGGCTATACGAGGGGTCACAATGGAAGAACAAGCTATACGCCGTCGGAGCACTGGCGGGAATCTTGGCCGTGGTCTTCTTCCCCGTCTGGCCCATGAAGCTGCGGCTCGGCGTGTGGTATCTTAGTATGGCCATGCTGGGCGTACTGGGTCTCTTCTTCGCCATGGCCATCTTCCGACTGATTCTGTTCCTGATTACGTTCTTCACGGTATCACCAGGTCTCTGGCTCTACCCGAATCTTTTCGAGGACGTGGGCTTCTTCGATTCATTCCGACCGGTCTGGGCTTGGCATGAGGATGAGAAGGCAATGAAGAAGCGAAAGAAGACGGAGCGGATGGCGAAGAAAGAGAGAAGAGCTGCGAAGGCTGATGGAGACTCTGGTAAGAAGAAGGAAGGCGACAAGCCAAGCGAGCCCATTGTGACGGCTGAAGCTACTACGACGAGCAGTGCA
Organism: Lecanosticta acicola; assembly: GCA_963674455.1. Taxonomy (NCBI): domain Eukaryota; kingdom Fungi; phylum Ascomycota; class Dothideomycetes; order Mycosphaerellales; family Mycosphaerellaceae; genus Lecanosticta; species Lecanosticta acicola. The sequence continues at coordinate 5,826 of CAVMBE010000096.1, forward strand.
GAGGCGGCACCGGCTGGTTCGAGCGAGGGTGTTCAGCAGAGGAATCTCAATGCGAGAGTTGAGGAGGTCGAGGAGTAGATTGCTTTTGGTGGCTTGCGTCGGCGTTCTCGGGCGTTCGCATGGGATCTGGCCTCCACACGGGCTGACTTGGCATGGCATGGAGCAAACTTTCGATGCGATACGTGCCCTTGTACAACGGAAGTTTATTTCGCCCTGATGCGAGATTGTTAGTCAGATGAGACGCGAGTAGCAGAGTTCTGTAAGGCCCTAATGACCTCGTTATCGACTTTTATGTCTCATGCTGCCTGCTGTCTAGACTCTGCTCGAGGCTCCGAATGTCTCATACACAATATCAAGTGTCAAGTCGCTGCTAGGTCTCCCCCATACGTTGTTAAACTCCCTTACGCAACTGCTCTCTTCGGATGTCCTGCCGGAGGAGATTCTCCTCGAGCATCAGGTGCAGCAACTCCTCGTCCTGGACATCTCCTGCATCCTTGGAAGCGTAATTCCTCATGGTTCCCGATCTGGAAAATGCCATCGGAGAGGTGCCGCATCGAGGTGCCACAGGGGCGCTACCGGAGTAGTCCTTTTCCACGGGCTCGACTTTCACCTTATTCTCGAAATCATCGTCCTGCTTTCCTTTTGCCGCGTATGCCGGCGGCGGCTCTTCGTCATCCTGCTCATCATCACAGGCCCTATAAGCCGAAGGTTTCGCGAGACAGGTGTCAAAGTTGGCCCTCTTGCAGAAAAGTGCGCCGAGTTTACGCTTCTCTGGATATCTATAGTCGAAAGCCGGGACTTTATGGTCGACATTGCTGGTGTTCCATTCTGCTTTCAACTTCACGGATTGCTCTGGCTCCCACTTGAAGTCTCTCTTCCGCTTCGCATTCGCATACTTTCGTGTAGGACTTGCATCGACGGCGTAGCTTTCCGGTGCCGTGAGAGCGTAGGTCGTCCCGAGGAGGGCTTTCACTTCCTTCCGACTGAAGTCCTCTTCCGTGTTGAGAGGCTTCTCGTCCGCCACTTCGATGCTTCCCACGTTGAGAAACTGGAATACTTCGCTGTCGCCTTGTTGCTCGAACCAGGCTTCGTTGATGACTTTCGGGTTGCCGGTATCGCGATGTCTGTTTGGGAGCTTTAGCTTCGCTTCGCTTCGCTTCACATGACCGAGGGGGCCTCATGTATACCTGTCCTTCTCCGGCGGGTCTGTCGGAAGCGACCTCGAGGGCTTCCTGCCTGTGCGTGTCAGACGGCCGCGCGAGACGGAGACCGCGACACAGCACGCGTTCGGCTCGTACATGTTCTGCCACGTGCTATCGCTCCGATCGGGATTCGCTGGATCTGTGCGTGATATAAGTCAGTCGTCTACCGATTCCACATGCTAGCCTCTCCTGCCCCTTGATCCTTACGAGCTTGCAGCGGGACTCTAACATCGCACCTCGGCTCCCACCGCGTGCCATCACCGCCAGACATCCGCCAGAAACTCCTCAAGATATACTCCTTTCCCGGCACGGCCTCTGCCGGCAGGTAGAAGGCTTGCTCCGCGTTGCGGACGACTACGAGGATTTTGACTCCTTCTTCCGAGCTCTTCAGTTGGAAGTCTGCGCTGAATTTCAGACGGAGCTGTAGGGCGTTGCGGTGCCATTGGGAAATCAGAACGGAGTGGGAGGCGCCTTGGAAGTCTGCATGCCGCTGGATGTTGCTGTTCTCGTATTCGCGAATCGTGGTGCTGGGGCCGTAGGGCGCTTCATGGAGGAGCGTGATTTCGATTCCGCTGGTGGAGCGCATCGTTATATGCGGTGGGGTTCTGTTGGTGTTCGAGATTTCCCGATGAGCAGTCTCACTTGGAGGAGGACAGAGAGTCGAAGTTGAGGTCTAGTGACAAAGATGCGGTAGAGGGCGTGCTGCAGTCACAAGCATGTGAAAGCCAAGGCTTGTGGTGAAGCCTGACGCTGAACGGCGCGACTGTGAGGCTTTGGACTGGCATAACTGAGGCCCTGGGTATGTCTACTGGAGCAATCTGGTCTGGCCACGAGTGTACAGTACGGATCGCGCGACGGCTGCGTTCCTGCTGCCGTCCCTGCCGATTTCGTATCGTCCCTCTTCACTCAACAGACTCCCGAATACAGCAGCCGGCTTCTTGATCCATCCTCAAGCCTTTCCATCGAGATCGTGGAACTTTTCCTGCAATGCGAGCTCACGCTTTTGACGCCCAAGCTCCCTCTTTTCAGTTTCAAGCTGCCTCCGCTGCAACATCAATCGGGCTCTCTTCTTGGCTTTTGCACGGGCTGTCTCTCGGTCGTCTCTGCATGTTCCAGTGCTGTGCATCGATGTGCGTCCAGCGCTCAACGGGGTGACAGTTGTAGCACTGAAACTCATCTCTCGTCCTCTCCTGGATCTGGTATTTCTATCTTCTTCGTCATTCGAGATCGCAAGTAGCCTTCTTCGGAAGCGTGGCTGCAGCCATTTTTGTGCTTCTGGGGCTGTCTGGAAGGCGTTCGGTCGAACGGACTCAAGACTTCTGTGAATTTCGGTCGATGGATCGGCGGGTTCTAGTTGAATGTGAGCAACATATCTCTCGGAAAGCCGCACAGAGAATCACTCATATTGCAGAGAAAGTTCTCAAACGTTGGTGCACTTGGAGTGACATCTTGTACGGCTCCGTGCGAGCTCTGCCTCCGACAAGATCCCAGAATGTGGTATCATTGAAGTCGAATTGCATATTACCCCTAGATTGGAGTCTCCAGTTTGCCCAGAACGACGTTTTGCTGTTGTTCAGGGATCCCACCACGTCTTTTCCTCGCCGCTACTCCTCGTCCAACTCCATCATCCGGCGCTGCAGATCCCTCTTCCTCTTCTTGAGCTCCAGCTCTCTCTCTTCTATCTCGATATCCTCCAGCTGCCGACTCAAACGTGCTCTCTCCTTTGCTTTTCCCTGTGCCGATGTCCCCACTTCTGCAGCACTTACTTCACGCATGCTCGAATTCGTTCCTATCCGAGCTAATGTTGGAGCTTGCGCCTCATCCTCCTGCTTGGGGTTCGGTGGCGCTGGCTCCTCATCATCTTGGTCGTCGTCCACCATTCCAAATAGCTTTTGCTTTGCTGCAGTGACTTGTGGTGACTTGGCTTCTCGTGTCCGCGCTCGGGCTGATCTGCGTGTTGGTCGACGTGGGGGATCCACCTCTCGAGAGGTGGTCTCGTTGTTGTTTAATGTGCCTCTCCGGGTGAGGATCGACGGCTCTGCGGAGGTCTTTCTTGCATCCAATCCGTGTGACTCGTTCTCAGAGTCTTCATATTCCGAAATGCGGGACTCATCGTAGTCAAGCTCTTCGTCGTGGAAGCCGGAGCCAACACGGGGTCTCAGGTGTGGAGCGAAATTGCCTTCTGCAAGGCGCATCATGTAGTTCACGCGATGCGTGTCTGCTAATGCTGCTGTTAGTCTGTCACTCGGTCTGAATCCTGGACATTGTAATCCGTACCCATGTTGGCGAAATGGAACTCTGTAACCCAGGATCTCGCGCCATACGACGGTCTGAAGTGTTGGGGGTTGATCAATTTTGGATGACTCGAACCCAGTGGTTCTGGCTGCAACATACGAGCTCTGCTAGCGGATCAGTATAATCCATGTTGAAGCATCAAGCGCTGTGAACATACACAGTCCTTGTTGGAGGGTCTGCAGGGCGTTTCTTCTGCGCTTCACGTCTGAGGCGACATCGCTGCACGTAAACAGAGATGCAGCCTCGCACACAATAATTTCCCATGATAACGCCCGCTAGAACCCAAGGATCCGGAAACCGAGCTAGTGGTGTCAGTAGGGGCTTCACCATATGTAGAGGGGGATGCTCACGTTGCTTGATTTGTTGCGGGACTTCTCCTGAGCGCAGAGTCGGCGTTTCCCCTGCAGTCGTCCAAATATGCTGCTTTTGGAACTTGTGCTTCCCAGCTGGCGATCGGTCCCTACGCGATACCCATGTGTTTGTTCGCGAGTCCTTCTCCAGGGTACCCTTCCGACCGTCATCATAGGCGATTGAGATGAGTAGTGAGTCGGCATCATCTTGGAAGCTGATATCCGGCTCAATCTCGACAACTACCTCGAACTCCGTTCCAGGTGCTGCACTTATCAGCCGTTCTCTCCGAGACCTGGTTTCTTCCGCACGGGGGAAGGAGTAGGGATGTATGGAAGTGCCATCCACGTTCCTGAGAGCGACTCGCACGTGGTCTGCAGAGACGCTCATGGAATCTGACATGACGGTGTTGGTGTAATTCAGCGGTGAGGCGATGATGCAGTTTTGATGTCGCTTCACAGAAACGAAATTCCACCAGCCGTTGGCAGCGCCAAGACGCTAGCCACTTCACATGGCAACCGCTTCAGGGGCTCTTTCTCCGTTCGAAAGCTCTCGTGGCAAAGTATCGATTGCCCCTTCATTGCCTTTGATTATTGATTGCTGCTCGAGATGCGTCGATGGAGCTCAAATGCTCTGGGACTTGCTATTCGAAATCGCGATATGCTGAGATCTCACTAGCCAGTTGGTAGGAAAGGCGTCACAGGATCGTACTGCAATCGCTGCACCTCGAATTTCAGTGCTTAAAGGTAAAGAATCAGGTTTACCAGACTTCGAAAGTCCTACTGTTCCTGATCGTCTGATTGCAATGCTACTGCACCACCAACCGCACCTCAGTCACAGAAAGCTGCAGTCTCGGATAGCTGGGCTCTTGGAAACAAGACTTACATCTTCGTATCTATCAGCTGCCAATCGTTGTCTCCTCCCGCTCTACTCTTCAGACCCAAGGCCAACAGAACGATATTCAATTGCGAGCTTCGTCATCGAGGTCCAACAGGTGCTTTGTCAGCACCACTTTCTTCGACTCTATTTCTATCCTCTTCCGACGGACATCCAGCTCTTCCAGTTCCAATAGCATTGCCTTGCGCTCAATCTCTCGGATTTGTCGCCTCAGATCCCGCTCCACATCCTCCTTATAAAGGATGTCAGAGTGTTTCTCAATCTCCGCTTGAGTCACGTCACCATCTGGCAAGGTGGCTGGAGTTGGAGGATATACAGCCTCAACTCCAGTCTCCGGTATTGTATGTTCAGCCAGGCCTGACTGAGGGCTGACCTGCGAATATCGCTCGTCATTGACGGCTGAGACATGGCTCTGGTTTGCAGTATGGTCGGCCTCTTCACTTCCTTCCTGATTTTCTGCACCCTCGCTTGGATGTTCATTCGAGTTGCCTCCGTTCTCCACGCCACTATGCTCTGCCTTCGGTGCTAGAGACACAGGATCTTTCCGGTATTCTAACTCCTGAGCTTGAAGCTCCATCTTGCGCTGTTTTACCGTTTTCTCCTCCTCCATATCGCTTGTCTCTGCTTTAATCAGAAGCGGCTCCTCCTCGTCGTCATGGCAGTCCTGGTGGTATTCGTGAGACAAATGGTTGCTGCAGCTTGGACCCTCGGGATGCTCAAAATCTATCGAGCTTGAGGTAGCAGCAAGATAGTTGTGGCTGATGTCAAGAAAGGGTTCTGACCGCTTTCTCGGTGAGGGCGAGCGTTCATCGTCGCTAGAGGGTAGAACCCGACTGTTTGCGTGTCGTTTTCGTTTCTGAGCTCGTGGAGCAGAAGAGCTACTTGAAAGTGAACTAAAGAGCTCCGTATGTGTCTGGTCCTGTGGGGAGGACAGGATTGACGGTCCGCGATCGACACTCATCGGGCTCCCGAATAGATTTCTCTCGCCCATTTCATCATGTTCGTTCTCGTCGCTTCGAGATCCTGACATTGGATCATCGCACTCTTGACCTTCGAGAGCGTCTCCTTCGGCAGATGTGTGCTGCGGAATTTGAACTCGTGGAGCGCTGCCCTCATCCTGACTCTCGTCCTCGTCCTCGTCGTCATACTCACCCTCATTTTTGGTGCCCTCGTCCTCGATTTCGTCGTCCATCTCTTCCTCTAATTCATCATTATCCAGGCTTCCATAAAACATTTCCAACCCACGCCGTCCGCGAGACGCGTTTTGCTGAGGCTTCACACGGCCGGGATCGGACGACTTCTTGCGCCGCAAACGTCTTGGATTCCAATCTCGATAGTGATCCGCCGATGTTGTGCGATACCGGGCATCAATGTCATCGTAACGCCCTTGTCGTCTCTCCTTCTCGTAAGCAATGGCATCCTGCGACAGGTGCCGGATTCTTTCCAGGCCCTGTTGCTTGGCTTTCCGTGTCGGTCGCTCGTCGAACCTCAACAAGTCCAACGGAATGAAATCGTCCTGCAGTGGCGTATCGGCGCGATGGGGAGAAGACTCGATGGTAGAATGCTCGCGGTATGAAGACCCTGTAACCAAGTTTGGCTGTGCCTCGTGTAAGTTGTGTGCAATGGCTAGGGGTGAAGCATGACGTGGTGTGGTCGTAGTACGTGACTTCAGGACCATCTGCTCCGCAATACTTGGAGCGTCAGAATTCTCAGGAATAGACTCGTCCTCGAAAGCCGTGCGAGTTGGACGTTGATCATCGTTCCGGTGTTGAATGGGGACTGTTTTCACCGGTTCTCGAGCCGTCGTATGTGTGCTTCCTTCATTCGAAAGGCCATAGGACCTGTATCCGGAAAGCTGCAAGAATGAAGAGACATGGCCCATATGAGGTGCTCTTTCCACTTCTGTCAGAACTCGAAACTCGAACACCCATTGCCTTTCCAGGCTCTGTGGGTGAAGCCGTTCGGGGTCGATAATGGCCACGACTTTGGCATTGAGCAGCGGCCACGAATATGCTGGTGGAATAAGTGATCGCCTCCGTCCACGAGGCTGCGCGGGCTTATGGTCGATGTTTCCCTGAAAGATCCGTACGAAGATACCAGGCGAAGTAGGGGTCGCGGGAGACGTTGCATTGTGTCCAAGGCCATCTGAGCTACGCTTAGATGGTGCCGGTATCTTGAATGGAGAAGCACGCGGCACTCCATCTTCGTTCCAGGATGTCAGGGCCTCAAAAACGTGTTTCTTTTGCAGTGCTGCTTTCTTGTGTATGCGCCAAGTCTGGCTGTTCAGACGGGTATCGTAGTATTCGATCGTGACGATGAAATCGTCTTCAGGGGCACGAGCAACATAGTCCTCGATTTCGACGGATACTTGGAATTGGTTTCCCGGCGTGGCATAGATTTGTTGGATGGTCCGCCCATTTGCATGGGTCTGGCAAACACTTGGTGTCCCATAAGTCTCCGTGAGCAGAGTCACCGACAAGCCGTCCATGACCGGCATCTTGACAATTCCGTTCAGGCGTCGGCGGTGTCATGAGCGTAACACGAAGTTTTGTGGTCCAATGCGTTTGCTATGGGGTACTGTGAAGAAAGTGGCCGTTCGTTCTCGCAACGCCAAGATCCCATGCGCCAACTCGCGCTAAGCCGCATTAGCGTGCATGAAAGTGAGGGAAAGAGTGATACACAGCATAAACAACATGAACGAGGTGTGAACCTGGTGAAAACCGTTCTACTGACCTTGTTGGAGAGGTTCGGCTTCTGTCCTTTATCTCAGCACTCCGCATTCCAACCACTTCGGCTTTATGCACTTTGTTTCCGCTTTTGGATTTTGCGCAGTTTGCGCTGCAGCTGATAACCCGCAGCTGGTGTCTGATATCGTCTCCATCTTCATCTTTGATCTCGTTCATCAACCGGACCTTTTTCGATTTTCGCTTTGCTTTTCGGCTGGGACTGAGAAGCTGCGTGAGTCGATGCGTTGAAACGTGTGCCTTCGATCCGCTTGCGGGGCTCGTCGTTTTCGTCGTCGATTTCAATAGCTTGAGCATTGATACACTTCGCTGGCATGTGCAACCTCCTGTCTTTAGTGATGACGTTCGCGCGAGAACAACTTGTGAGCTTGCGTTACGGCTGCTCTGCCTCCTCGTCGTCGTTGCACGTGAGATCGATGAACGTCCGCTTCTGATGCTCCTCTCTCTTACCCCGGCTTCTTCTCAGAGCCCCGACTTGATTTTGGCTCTTTTGCTGGCAAGGATTTGCCAAATTTGGCGAGATTCTGCGGTTTGAAGACCAATTGTCTCAAGCCGTTGGATTTCCGAGGCCTCGCAACATCCGAAGTTGTCGACGATGCTGTGAAATGATTGCATCAGCGAAAAGCATAGCGCAGCACGAATCCAATGCTTACTGCATACTTTCTGACGGAGACGTGATGCCGTAAACAATAGAATCTCCGTGCTCTTCAGCTTCTGGCACCGATTCTTCTCTGTGCGAAGATGCAGATGCTACCGGCATATGGTCGCCAGTCAAACTACTACTCAGGTCTCGTCCAGAGCTCGCCTTGCTAACGCCATCCATCTCATTTAGAGCCCGCAAACATGTGAATCCGATAAGCCGACTGTCTTCTCCGAAACGAGTGATGGCCCCGCAGACCCATTCCTTTTTGCTGGCGACACAAGCCTTCGGACTGTACCATGCCTGGACATAGTCCCACGTGCTGTAGGTCCCAGCATCTCCAATGCCAATCGTGATTGATGTACCATTCGTGGCGTAGAAGTCGAATTTCTTGGAGAAGCGCAAGCGGACGTGGAGCTTGGTACGGTCGCCGATGCTCATATCGTAGCTGCTAACGTCGCCAACGAAAGACGCACGGATTGGAATGTTCTTGAGCATGGCTAGGAAGCGCGAGTACCCTGGCACGGTCTCCTGTGGCTCAAGAGATGTCCATGCAGCAAGAGGCGAACTAAGTGAGTCTGCAATAGCTAGAGTCCACCTTGAATGCGAAAATTATTTCTAGCGAGGTGGCCATGCAACTAGACCTAGGCTTTCCGAGCTCAATCGCTAAGTCGGACGTTTCCTCGACGTGGCATCGCGTGCTCGATTTATTCTTGCCCTGGAGTAAATCGTACCTCAATTGCTGTTTGATTTGTCCTGGTCGAAAGTGCAAGCTATCTCATTGAAGCTGCTACAGCGGCTGATAAGGTATACTCTTTCGACGAGAAGTGCGATGAGCGACGCCATGAAGCCGTGGAGACGGGGCCACAAGGGCGACTGCTTGTAGGTGTTGATGGTACTTGCATTGACATGAATCAGAAACAGAGAACGCGAAGTTGGACTAGCGAACAAGGTCAGCAAACTACATGAGAGCCCATGCCATTAGCGGACGCGGGCGCCTGCATGGGCTTAAGTGACACAGTCTGCATGTAACAATGCTCTGAACTGGTATCTTTTGGTTTCACTGTACTATACACCTATGCCGGATAGAGGCAGTATTCATTGGCCGAATATCGAATGTGCCTGCGAAAGGGATTAGCAGAATGCTCATCGAGCGTGATGGAGCTGTCATACGTAAATTTGCCGCTTCCGCAGATGCACTGGTGTCTCGTTCTCCGGGGCTCCTGGAATCTTCTTCTCCAATTTCCTGTGAGACCGTAAGCATTTTCCACCTGTCGCTGCATTTCCAACCCAAATCATCACTCACAGATTATCGAAGACACACTTGTTTAGCGGCCTCTCCACGCCCCTGCACTGCCATAGTTGGTGGTTGTTGTTGTCCAGACACTCCCAATGCTTCCTGAACTGCTCGAGACAGCTCTTGTTGATATCTTCCAGCACAGAAGCCGCACAGCGCGTGACTTTCCTTCCCTCCTTCAAGCATTCCGGCTCGCCCTTGCCCTTGGCCTGGTCCTTGCAGTGCATGTAATCATCATTGTAGGGTCGGCAGCGAGCACCGATGAAGTAGCTCGCGGAGAGGAGAGGGGCGGAGGAGGCGCCGATTTCCTCGACCTTGGGGATGTGGTCGGGAAGGGGAGTGGTGTCGATGAGGACTTGCTGATTGAATCTGACGGCGATTTAGCGTTTCGATCGACAATTGTGGGTGTGCATATGCTTACCGTGGCGGTCTGGCCGACATGTCTGCGGTGTTGCGATCTCAATGGGTGTTGGCGAGAGCTACGGAAGGCAGTGAGGTGAGCTGCTTGGCGGTAAGCCGTTCGGAACGAGCCGATTGGGGAGAGACAACCGGCGCGTCCGAGCTCCCAGCGCGTGAATCTGTAACAATAGCTACCATTACATCCAACTCGATACCCTTCACTTCACGACCTGCCATCAGGAAGGCTCGACGCTCGCTCTGGCCGCTTGTCCAGGAAAAGCTCGCGATTTGTTCATTTGTCACCACAGCCTCCCATCGAGAGAACATAATAAGAGCGAAGCAAAGAAACAACAGCAGAGCCCATAACAGTCGCAGCCATGAGCCTGTTCGGCGGCAACACAGGCGGCGGAAGCGGAGGTGGAGGGCTTTTTGGATCGAGTGCGAACCAAAATACGGGCAGTAGCGGCGGCGGCCTTTTCGGATCTAGCACAAATCAGAATACGGGCAGCGGCGGTGGTGGTCTGCTTGGGCCGAGTACAAATCAGAGTGGAAACACAGGAGGTGGACTCTTTGGATCAAGTACGAACCAGAACCAGAACAGTACAACGGGTGGAGGACTCTTTGGTTCCAATGTGGGCCAGAATAGCAACACTGGCGGTGGTCTATTTGGCTCTAACACAAATCAGAGCGGCAACACAGGCGGAGGTCTGTTTGGTTCAAGTACAGCTCAAAACAAGCCAGCGGGAGGACTGTTCGGCTCAAGTGCCGCTCAGACGGGCACAAGCACCGGAGGTGGATTATTCGGGACCGGCGCCACGCAGAACACACAGGCAAACACCGGAGGAGGGTTATTCGGGTCTAGCACGGCGCAGAGCACACAAAGAAACACTGGAGGCGGACTATTTGGAGGTCAGAGCAATACTGGAGGGGCTCTTGGTGGTCTGCTCGGCAATCAAAATGCATCAAACACTCAAAATCAGAGTTCCAATTCTGCATTTGGAGGCACATCGATGTTCGGCACACAAACACAGGCCCAACCTCCCTTCAGCAACACAACAGCGAACAGCGAAAGCCAGCAGCAACAGCAGCAGCCGCTTTCTTCATCTATGTTCCATCCCCACACCGTATCTGTTGGCCAATCCGGCCATACCATGACTCAAGCGCAGTTGCAGAAGCTGCAGTTCAGCGGCATGTCAACGACACCGAACGAGAAGCGTGTGGCCGAGCAGATCAGGACAGTGTACCTGAAGTGGGATCCAAACATTCAGCCCACTACTACAGTCCTCAAGACGTGGCTGTACAATACGGCTCCGAAAGAGTATGCGCCATTCTTCTATCCCAATGAACAGAATGGTGAAGACCAAGCAAGCTGGGAAGAAGCTCTCAGTCGGAAGCCGGAGCCGGTCGTGGTTGATGGGAAGGAAATCAATTCCACCTGGGTGCCGGTTCTGGTCAAGGGATTCGAAGGGCTCAATCAGCGCGTCAAGATGCAACACCAGATCGTACAAGAGATGCGTACAAGACTCCACGAGATGAACAACTCACTCACCACGATCATGGACGCGCACCAACAGCGTATCACGGTCAAAATTGCGGCTGCCAAGAGGCAACACCAGGTACTCTCCCAGCGTGTCTTGAAGCTAGCGGTCAAGGTGCAAGTGCTGCGGAATCGTGGATATGCACTTGACACTGCCGAGGAGAATCTGCGAAAGACGTTGATGAGCTTGGAGAAGCAGGTCATGGATCCAGGTTTCGTCGGGCGAGAAGATGAGGTATGGGCGCGCATGCTATCTCTGCGTGAGCGCGCCAGATGGCTTGAGGAGGAAGGCAAGCGAGTAACAGAGCAGTTGAACACCCAGAACCAGCAAGCAGTCAACCGAGCGGCATCGAGTGGAGTGCCTGAGGAGGTGCTGAACAAGACCAAGAAAATCCTAAAAGACTACGAGGGCCAGCTTCAGCATCTGAACAAGGAGTTGGAGGATGTCAAGAAAGAGTATCAGGAGTGGGAAGAAGCGCAGAAGCAGAGGGGAGCATAGAGGCCTCTGCCGTTGCAAGGTGTTCAAGCGTTGCATAACGTGAAAGGCGAAACCAGTGAGGGATCTCAGGTTTGTTAAGATGGGTTGCATTAAGCGCGGCGTTTCAATGAGCATGGTCTCGCTAGGCAGCATGATGACCACAGCCTCTGGGTAGATATACTCTCCGTCTGTACTCGTATCGCACACTTTCTATAGTCTGTCGAGCTCAGCTTTCAAGTTCGAGCTTCCCTTCTTCCTCTTTAGCTCTCTGTAACTCCATGCCATGCCATGCTCGCCATTGCTCTTTTGGATCCTTTGTACAGTATGATACATGCCATCAACAAGGTGGTTTCTCGTGACGTTCGTCCGGCATCTATACCAGCTTCTTGACGGCATCAACGGCGAATGGTGCTATGTGGAACAGTCAGCTGAAGATCCATATCAAGTCCGCGGGAGTGATACGTACAGAAGTATAGTACCACGCACATGGTCACCATCTGGTAAATTGTCGAGGCTGCTTGGGCTTCTTGTTGCTTGAGCTCCTCGGGGGAGGGCGCTGGAGGTGCTACTAAGCCGTTAGTATTATTAGAATCCGATTTAGGAAGGGTACACCTACGACCGCCAAACATCTTTGCGTTGTGAATATGAGGATTGAATTGGGTGTACAGTGCCGGAGATTGACTTGTTCGGCTTGCATGCGATGAAGCAAGAAGTTGCTCGGCAAAGAGAGGTCCGTGCATCCCGCCTAGCTTCATCAAAGGAGCGTCACGTCGCTTGCAACTTCAACTTCAACTTCAAAGAGCCAACGACTTCTCCTCTTCCGCGCACGACAATTGCCCACTCTCCGACTTGCGCACCCAAACTCAGTGCAGCACACACAACTCACGCCCAGGGAAAGCGCATCAATATGGAGGATCTGGAGCAGCCTGACGGTCCACCATCGACATACGCAGGTCCAGAGCCGCAAGGCAACGACGATCCGCAAGATCCTCTGCGCCCAGACATTGAGGAAGAGAACGGGGCGGTAGGCACGCCGCCCATGGCAGACCCATACGCCGACATGGAGACGCGCGAGGACGACGAGCATCCAGCGACCCCAAACGGCAGCAAGGACGACGAGGCTGAGAACGCAGACGGCAATCCCGATAACACAGGCGCAGCCGCTGAAGACGACGACGATCTCGAATCTGAACTCGAGGAGCTCGATGACAAAGAGTTTGAGAACTTCGACCCTTCAGCGCTGAATATTCCGGACAAGCCTATTGATGTGGATGAGAGCAACGTCGGTCTTCTGGGTGTGCATAAGCGGAAGCGTACGGACGAGGAGCAAGCAGAGTACGATGCGCGGAAGAAGAAGCGGAAGGAAAAGAAGAGTAGGCGCCGACGGGGCGGCGATGAAGATGACTTTGAGGGTGGAGAGGAAGTTGATGGGAAGAGGAGCAGGAAGAGCAAGGCGGGAGCTGATGGACGCAAGTCCAAGGCCGGTCGGGCGAGAACGCCTGAAGATGAGGAGAATCTCTCTCCGGAAGAGCGTGAGTACACCGATCCTGATGAAAGTGATCTTCCGAGGTGTGATACTAATCGCTATGCACAGGCCGCCGCCGTGCGCTCGACCGCAAAATGGACGAGGCACTCAAGACGAACCGTGTCTCCCGTCGTAAAGCTGCGCAGGACGCCGAAGAGCGCGCCGATGCTGAGATTGAAACCATGCGCTCCCGCATAATACAGGCCTGCCAAAAGGACCAAGAAGCACGCGCACGGGGCGAAGTCGCAACCGCCAAAATTGAAGTCCTCCCCGCCGTCGTTGAACTCATGAACCGCAACACCATACAATCGCAACTGGTCGACCCCGAAGTCAACATGCTTGAAGCTATCCGTTTCATGCTCGAACCAGCAGACCAGGACGCTGCTCTTCCCAACTACCAGATCCAGCGCGAACTTTTCGCAATCCTCGGCCGGTTGAACATGAGCAAGGAGACCTTGATATCGTCAGGCATCGGCAAGATCGTTCTCTTCTACACCAAGTCCACACAACCACAACCCGACATCAAGCGCCAGGCCGAGCGTCTGACGGGAGAATGGATGCGCGTCATCCTCAACAAGAGCAAGGATCGTCGCAATCTGCACATCCAACAGCGTCAATACGACCCTCTCGTGGCCCAAGCCAGCCAGCGCTCCGCTGCTTCTTCACAAGCGAATCGCGCTGCGATTGCTGCTGCTGAGAGACGTAAGAGAGACGCGGGTACTGGTCCCACCAATCGGGCCAGGGTTGAAGGTGGCGTTGGTACTTACACGATTGCGCCGGTGAGCAATTTGAGTAATGCCCAGGGCGTGAGTGCGAGAAAGTTGGGAGCCAGCGGCGAGGAGGCCTTCAGAAAGATGCAGGCGAGAAGTCAGATGAAGAAGCAGAGATAAGGCGAAGAACATCAACGGCGTGTCGGGGAGAAGCTTGAAGTTTTTTCGTCTTGCTAAAGCGGGATGAGGGCTCGATTTACATGTATCAGTATTGCTATAGACCCCTAGGTGGACATGGGAATAGCAGGGGCGCCAAGTTTGGTACTTGCATGGCCAGCTCATATCTTTGACGCAATCAAGAATCCACGAACGCCATCTTCAGACCTCAGAGCAACATTGACTTGTGCACAATTGAACACCCGTCACGCAGCGTCCGTTGCTTCACGCCCTGCCTTTCATCTGTTGCATCACCGGTCGGAAGAAGAACGCCCCATCCGACACTGATGCAGGTATTCAAGGGATACATGGACAAAGGCGTGGAGCTGAGTCTTGGCTTGGTGCACATCAATAAAAGGCACCGAGGAGCAGATCCAGACTGCTGGTAAGATTGTGCCGAGCTTTAGCGTTCCGAGCGAATGTTGACTCGGCCGTGCTATTAGGAAAGATTTGCAGAGCGTCTTGGAGATATACGCTGCCACGTCTGATCACTCTTCAGGGCTGCTTCGGCGTAGCGATAGCCCACCAATTATCTTTCTCGTATCCAGCCTCGATGACTTGACCACCCGCGACTTCGATGTCACTTTCGAGCTCACCCTGACGATAGAGGTGGTAGTAGCGATGAAAGGTCTTGTCCTCGGCTTGGCCATCTCGCGAGGCCTTCTTGCCACGCATGACCCACGGCACCATTACGTCCTGGTGGTCTTTTCCGCTCCAGCCTCTGCGACTGCTTTCTTGCTCGAGCGCCCACGCATACAGCAAAGCCTTGCCGCCGGGCTTGAGAGCCTCAAGTATAGATCTGACAGCCTCTACTCGTCGCTCTGGAGTGGAGAGATGATGGATAACAGCAATAGAGATAGCAAAATCGAAGACTCGTTCCTGATGGGGAAGGTCCAAAATGTCTGCCACCACGACAGCATGAGGCTGATGCTGCTTGGCAATCGAGACGAGATTATTGGATCTGGACTTACCATATCAGTCTCTTTGGCTCACTCACCTTCGCTTGAAGCTACTACACACCTGTCTGAGCCGACAATGAAAATGTCAGAGTTCACGGTGAGATATTTCCCGTTGCCGCAGCCGACGTCCAGGCCTACTGATCCTGAGGGAAGGTCTTTCAGAAAGCGTTCGATGATAGGCCAGGGCTAGTGGTGGTCAGTGCTGGCTGACATGTGAAGATCTCGGTTCGCGGACCTTGTATCGCGTCGATGAGAAATGGGATGCGATTTGCTCGTACACAGTGTGGACGTGCTCTTCTTCGTATTCCTCCCCGTGACTACTCTCACTCGACTCGCCATTATTGATGCGCATTTCCCGAAGATGCCGACTTTGTACGTTGATTGAAGTAAAGAAGTCGGGACAGCAGTGGCTTGCTGAATCGCAAGGTCCATGCGTCGACTTTTGGCACTTGCTTCCACTTTTGACCTCAAAACCGCGAGGAGCAAGATCGCGTCGCGTCTCCCTCTCCATCACAATCCCATTACCCGATTTTACGATGATGAACAACGAACGCTGTTCCATCTAGCCTGTCCAGGGCTTTCTTTGGCACGCGGACAATAGGAGCTTATACCTCCAGATCTGAAGGTCATGACCAAAAAAACGTGCGCGACATCTTTGCTGTGGATCATCATGGCTCTGATCCCTGGTCAGCTGCATTGTAGGACGCAGGTGTTCTTCCCATTGTCCCGTCCGATCAGTTGTCTATGGAGCTATCTCAATCCGGCCTTGGCCAAGACAAAGCCGACAGTACCAATTAGCAATGGGTACGAATTTCTCGTGCAGTCCTAAGCCAGTTTCCTAGAACTCGTTCTTCCAGTTATTGCAAGAGAAGAATGCTTCATGGGTCATTATCCATCCGACATCGAGACCATGTTACGTCCTGCCCACTGGATGACGTTGTGGAACTACTTCAGCTGGCCGTCTTGGGGCCGCCCAGCCCGGCCATCGACTTCTTTGATCAAAAGGACAACTCTGGATCTCAGAAAACCTCTTGGCGGGCGAGTCTCGAAGGCGCCATCTCTTCAGCGTACCCCGCCGCTTAAATCACCCAGCCGGTCACCTGGAGGCTCGCGGAGGCCTGCCAAGTTTAATTCGAATCTCTTCAAACGAGACGGCAGACGCGTCGACAATGGCGCGGTCTTGATTCCCCAGCACGCTGATGTTGGCCGTGCTCAGCGGTTCCCTCCTTTACAAAATAACCGATCCAAAGGATTGGAGAACACAGGCAACACGTGTTTCCGTAGCTGGGCACTTCAATGCCTTCTGCATGTCCCAAGATTCTATCGGTTTCTGGGCAAGGTACACAAGGACTGCAAGAAGAGAACCCACGAATGCCTACCGTGTGCACTCCAAAACCTGGCGCACTGCTACTGGAATGGTACCTTTCTCAGCCACAGACATGAGCTCCTAGGTCCGACCAGAGCCAATCGACAGTTCAATCGCGCTTGTCAAGTCTGCCTTCCCCTTGATCAAGTGGACCTGGCAGACGACTTCAAAAACAATAAGCAAGGTGATCCATATGACTTCCTGATATACTTGTGGAACCAAATGGAGAGCGTCGAGTCGACAGAAGACGGAATCAGCCCCTGGGATCTGTTTGGAATAGGTCGCGATGTGAAAGTGACTTGTAGGGAATGCGGTGCCAGCGAAGAAGATGACGAGAGGCACGGCATGGGCTTGGGGTTTGATTTTTCCATCAGGTCCTTGCCACGAGGAAACCATCTTGAAGACTATCTCAGAGAATACCTTCGGACTGAGAGGAGATCGAGATGCAATTCTTTCCAATGTAGGTCAAGGTACGGAATGAGAGGTGAGGGCCCAATCCACGATGTCAAATGCACGTTCACGGAGCTGCCAGAGGTTCTTGTCGTCAGACTCCAGCGCTTTCGCCATGACAGGACTCCGAGAGGCAAATGGGTCTTGAGAAAGGAGGAGCGTGAAGTTCCCTTTGGCGAATATCTTAATCTTGGCCGTTATACGCCAGAGGGCTTTGACGAGATGTACAGGCTGGACGGCGTGGTTGGTCACAGAGGTGATCGGCCTGACGGGGGCCACTATATTGCTGTCGTGCGCACGGCCGACGGGTTCGACTATGATACGGTCAACGACAATAACGCCATCGAACACCGCTCTGACGGAGACATCAAGGCGATGCTCAGCCCGAAGAGTCGGAGCAATAGGTTTCTGCCATACGTACTCATCTACAGCAAGATGCAGGAGGATTAGCTGTCGGTGTAGCTGACCGGAAGCATCATCATGCAATTGACACTTTTCAAGTGACCAATGTCAGTCTTTCTTACCTTCGGGAATCGCACGATCGCCGGATGCGTCGAACAGAAGCAAACTTGTCTTTGTTCAAGGGCACACAACCCATTGCGGATCGCTTTGTTCTTCCACTTCACATAAGCTCCCACATCACCAGGAGGGTTGGAGAATGCTAGTGAATGAGGAACCCTCGGACGATACAGTAGCAGACTTATACCACAATCGCTTCGCACCGACAACGACTGTGATCTTCGCAACCGGCTCTGGAGGGCAATCTTCAACCCATATCTCGGCCATTTAAAACCAACAGCTACGAGAATGGACAAGACGAGTCCCAAGTTGCAAGTCGGCAACCTTAGAAGGTCGGAGAGCTTAGCCTCAAATACACCACCAAAAGGGAAACCAGCGTCAGCACCAGGATCAGGACGAAAGGGAAAGAAAGTGCTTGGGCCAAGGCATTTCAATACTGATTCCAAGAAACAAGGAACTAAGATTGGAGAGGGGAATAGCGCGAGAGGTTCCCCGTCATCAGTTTCCAGTTCTCGTCATTCGCACTCGTCAAAGAAGTCCGGACGGTCTGTCTCCAAAGCAAGCGTAGGCAAGAGTTCTCCGAATAAATCTCCACCGCCAAAGTCGGAGTCTGCCAAGCGGGGATCTACGAAAAAGGACGAAACTTCCCTTGCAGCCACGGATGGTGAGGCTGATGCTGGCGTGCCGAAGACGCCTCCCTCCAAGAAGGCAGAAACGAAGCAATCAGAGAAGAAGGGCGATAAAGGATCCAAAATCTCCCCAGGCTCTGGTCGTGGAAGTAGCCCAAAATCCTCAAAGTCCAACGGCAGCCCAAAGAAATCTCCACCTAAATCTTCGCCTCCTCGTAGATCAGCAAGCCCGAATTTGGTGAAGAAGGATGGCAAGCTCGTCAGCAATGGCAGGCAAGTCATCCCAGACAGAGTCCTGGACGGCAGGGTTGCGAAGAAATTTCCGCACCTTACCGAACCGTACGACAAAGGCCTTTGGAATAAGCTCAACTTCTGCTACAGAAATGCTGCAGTACAAGCGCTATTGCATAGTCCAGTCTTCTACCGCTACATGGGCAAGACACACAAAAACTGCGGGCTTCCCGCCGAGCTATGCGTCGTGTGTGCCTTACAAGACCTCATGCAGACGTACTGGAATGGTCCTGCATCTCACACGCCGCCAAGAGGCCAAAAGCCTGCCGTGAGACTGCTCAATCAAGCCTGCAAGAACAACTTGCCTACGATAAATGTCGCCACTTTCGAGCTGGAGGAAGACTTCCGCGAAGAACTGCAGAGCGATAGTTTTGAATTTCTTCAATACCTGCTCTCCCACGTCGAGGACAACGCACTTCCATCTGATGACCAGAGCTTCACCTCTGTGTTCGATATTCGATGGGATCACCATTGGCATTGCGACGAGTGCGGTGCCGATCATGGAAGGAAAGTAGGTCCGGAGGACACAGGGACAAGATTCGGTCTACAAATTGGCATCGATGAGCCTCGTGGCCTCACGTTGGTGGAATACCTCCGACGGTATTTCGCGGACGATGCCATCAGCGTTCACTGCGAGGAGCCTGGCCCCTGCACCAAGAAGTATCCCAAAGCAGTGCGAATGAAACAGGATGGACCACCAAGAATCGTACGCAAGCACATCACGGCGGCTCCGGAGATCCTTTTCCTCCGTCTGGGTCGTTTCATAACCGCTTACACGAGACCATTTGAACGCAAGATCAGGACTGTCGTTCCGTACGACGAATATCTCAACCTGGGAGAGTTCACGGAGAGTGGAGACGATCTCATGTACAGACTTGATGGAGTCGTGGCCCATGGTGGAGCGGGTTTGAGACGAGGCCACTGGATTGCGGTTTGTAGGGACAGCGAAGGCCGGAGGTTCGCAACTCTGAATGATGATGTTGCTGTTGGGCCCTCGCGTGGAAGTTTCGAGGAGATGAGAACCCCGACCTCCGGAGGCTTTAAGGGCGATCCCTATGTGCTCGTGTATACCAGGATGTAAGGTAGGCTTCGCCGAGTTGTAGCAATGATAGTTTCTTAATGTGACTTTGCAAAGTCTGTGCGGATCTATGCTGAAGAATACCATCAGTTGTACATCGCTTTCGCGGACGAAAAGAACATTTCGATGGGTGCAGCGGCTTCTGATGAAGAATAAGAAACGAAAATGCAAGGATGAGGCAGACTTGCATGTGAAGATACGCTAAATTTAGCCTTTGACCAATCAGGTGAATGCTTGGCTCAAGTGCGTCTTCTCGGGCAATAGCGTCTTATGCAATGACCGCCCATTATGGCATATCTCTACAGCTCTGGAATATCTGAGACGAGGTCTTAGTCTGGAGAGATATCTTGCGGAAATGTTCTTCCAAAAGAAGATCGATATGTGAACACGCGACGTTCTAAGATAATCAACTTAATGAAGTCGAAGAGATCTAGTCCAATGCAAGAAGATTATATATGCTTCTCAGATTCTGATTACTCGCATGCTGCGCTCCACATACAAAACCAAAAAGGACGCCCACATAGCAAGACTTTACAAAATTGTGTGTCGAAGAAGAAGGTGTTCTTAAGCCGCTCCGTGTGGAAATTAAGATTGACGACCTAGTGGAATATAGCGAGTTACTGGACCTCAGCGATTATGCTCAAGGAAGAAAAAAGCTCGGGTACCGCCTTGATGGTGTTGTCTCGCACCAGGGACGCACCAGGGAAGCACCACTCGCGGCGGTCACTACATTTCACCTGTTCGTACGGCAGATAACAAGGCCATTTCTAAGTTCAAAGACTCAAGAGTCAGTAATCGCGGCACTGACTTCGATGCATTGCTAGGATCCGACCTCTGGGAAAGTAACGACGGATTTACGCATTTTGTCCTCGTATATGGCAAGTTGTAAGCAGCGCTGTGCACATTCTGGTATTTGAAAACGAAACAGCCTTATAATCGATGGTTTCCCTATCTTCAATCCCTACGAAGACGATCGAACGAGTCGAAGAAGTACCTTTGTGCACTGAAGACATTGTTTGAAACCGCCCCTAAGACACAAATCTAGAACACAGTCTCGATCGGAATACGCATGCACCCATCTGTCCACGACAAAGCGATGCACAGTCCAACCTTCCATTGCCCTTAGGTCTCTTTGCAGCAATCTGATCAACAAAGGTGTCGATTCTATATTGGTGACGGGCCTTTGTTCTGCTGTAAACGAGATTTACCACTTTCCACCTCGCATATCACCCTATTGTTCTCGCCATAGCAATAGAATCCGAAAGTACAGTTTTAATTTCATCTCCAATAGACACAATAGAGAAATTGCACGATGGTCCTATTGAGTAGCTTGGAACAATACGATGCTATTGGGACAATAAGAACATCCTGCGGCTGGGGAGCAAACATGTATTTTCTTCCATCTCGCTTTTCATTTCCTTCCGTCTCCTTCTCACTTTCAATCTCCTGGTATATACCCCTCACTTTCGGTTTTTTATACATCTTCGACAGAGCTGGTCTCATATTAGAACACGCTATGCCGCCCGTCACCAGATTTGGCGCGGAATCCCGCGCAGGAGTTCCCAGGGATCTATTTGCCTTTCAGAGGCAGAGCGATGAGCTCGAAAGCAGATTCCGGCAGTTGAAACGGAGATACGACCAGGCAAAAGCCGCTGGACGAGCTGGACCACGCCGACGTCAACCCAATCGAGTGCAGTACGGACGAATCACCAAGGCCTGCGAGGCATTCTTCCAGAAGAGCCGACCAAAAGGAATGACGAACCCGGGAACCTGGTGTTATCAAATTTCCGTTCTCCAATGTCTCTTGCATCTGCCCGAGTATTGCGCTCTCCTCCAATGCATACACAAAGATTGTCCCGACGCAGGCGCAGACTGTGCAGCTTGCGAAGTGAAAGAGATGGCTCGAGACTACTGGAGTGCTGGGACGACTGAATCGATCTCTCTTGTCCATGGAAAGCTCAACAACGCTCTCATACAGATGTTTCCAGCCAACGACACCCGCTTAGGCATGGCTTTGCATTACGACGAACACTGTTGTCCTTTTGATTTCTGGCAGATTGCAGTGCCCGAGCAATTCCGCGGTGGACCAATGGTCAGGGGATCCTACCCAGTAAATGAAGACGCTTCTGCCGTGAACAAAGCCTTTCAAGTTGTCCGGAGCAACTATCGGGACTGCCAATTCTGTCATCGCGTTACAGAGAGAGAGCCACAACCGTGCGATGGGCTTCAATTCAGTCTCGAATACAGAGATGGTCGGCCTCGGCCCCAAGTCCTGATCGATCGTATACAGTCCGACTTCAATGACTCAACCACTCGTCCGCCATGTGGGTGTGCTGGTGCTCGAGACAACAATGTGGAGGAGCAGCAAGATGTCTGGCGCTTGAGGACCTGTCCGCAGATTCTTGTGCTCCGACTCAATCGATTCGTGATGGAGGACTGGGACAAAGGCGGCGAGCAACGCAAAATTGATGACGAAGTCGAGTATGATGAACATCTCGACCTCAGCCAATTCGCGGAAAACAACAACGAGACGATCCGGTATCGGCTGGATGGCGTTGTCTCCCAGCGAGGCGATGTGGAAGGTGGACATTACATATCGCATATTCGGAAACCCAACGGCACTGGGTTCCTGGAGTTTGACGATAGCCAGGTGATTTCTATAACAGATGGTACTATCCAGGATCTTCGACACCCATGGAAGCTCGAGGACAATGAAGGCTTCACGCCCTACGTACTGGTGTACAGCAGGGTTTGATCAGCGCTGGACGCTGGAGTGGAAGCATTATTGGAGGATCGTCGAAGAGTCTGACGAGAGAACCAAAGCGACCTGGAAACCGGGATATTGGGTGCAACGGTGCTAGCGCAGAGCTTTTGGAATGCAAGCGAGACTCCGCAAGAGCTCTCCAGAGGCCGTGGGAATACGTCGAAGGGATAGTGACGGACTTTCCAAGCCTTTCGTGATGTGTACAGCAACTTGTAGATGGTGCTATCCGCTTGTCAGCTCATTGAAATGTCCGTACGGGGTAGCAGATATCTTTCTGATCGCATCAATCGTTCCTCTCAAGTCGACGTAATTTCGATTCCATCCAGTTCTCACAGTCTACGCATGCCAAAGCTGTGAGGTAGAATGACACCGCGCTCTCAAGCACTCTCGCGTCCGTCATCGTCAAACGTCCAGTCATGGTGCTCCTGGGATCAGAATGTAGAGTGCAAATTTTCTGAATCCTTCAAAGCTGATTCGCTCCCCTTCCCCACAGCTTCCCTGGGCCTTTTAGGTGCCTTTGTGACTCCGAAAAGATGCCTCAATACCGCGATTCTCACCAGCTTTGTTTTGCAAGTTATATATACAATTTGCCGTTCAACTTTATATCGAACACCATCCGAAATGGTCTAGTGGCTAGGATTTGCCGCTCTCACTGAAGAGTTCTCACGCTCATTGGTACGGTTCCCGTACCTTCAAAGCGCCGGCAAGGCCGGGGTTCAATTCCCCGTTTCGGAAAGAGTGCGACAATTATATTCTTTTGCTTTTTGAGCGTGCGAAGTGCTTGTCGTTGTCGTTGTTGGTCGTCGCGAAGTCTTTTTGCGAAAGCCGAAACTTTTGCCAAGACTTTCAGCTGCTTCGGAGTTATAATTTCCTCTTTGGGACTAGTGCTCCGCGCGCGCAATCTCTCTTTCAATGAACCCTCGCCCGTGATCAAGGACGTGGCTTCCTCTTTTTGATGCGGAAGAAAGAGCTCGATAATTTGTCTGTGTGTCCGTTCTAAGTACAAGCTGTGAGACGGTATGTATGAGAAAACGTATGCAAAGCAGTCTCCAGCTTCACTTTGTAAAGGTGAGACTTGAGACTACATTACAGACCTTTGCACTTCTGCGGCTCTGCTCTCTTTCATGAACCTGTATACAGGACCACTGCAAACCAGGTCTAGCCATCCTCGACATCTCGCCACGAAATCACAAGCCCATGGCAACAATGCGGAAGGTCGGTCATGTCTTAAGCTGGTCCTGTGGTTGATACACAATGCTGGCCTAGCATGCTCCTCACGGTCCCCTCAGTCGATCGTAAAACACTGAAAGGATCCGTTCAGCCCTTAAAACATGAGAGCAGTCTTGCTGTTGGTTACCAACAACAGGTAATCGGGCATCCATTGCAATTCTCTCAGGGCGGCAGTGTTGGGGTATCTACTTTGACATCGATCTGGCCCAGAACCGGTTGCCCCGCCGGTCGGCGACCAGAGCGCATACGTAAGACTGTCTGCCAAAATCCTCGTACTGAGGAGCCACATGTCGTTTACGCGCTAATAGCTCATGACATCCTTCGTCTTGAACGGTATCTCTCTACCTCCCATTCCCTCGCTTCTATCATCTCTACTCATCTACGCCTTCCCAGAAGCTCCGCCATTCTTCTCCCAATCCAACCAACTACCTCGATACTCCCCAACCTTCTCATACCCAACCTGCTGCGCCAACTGCGCCGCCGCACTACTCCTCACCCCGCTCTTGCAGTAAAACACCACCTCCTGCTTCGCCTTCGGCTTCTCAAACCCAAACCGATCTTCAAATTCCTCAGCCGGCAAGAATAGCGCATCCGGCTGACTCTTGAGCGGTAGATTTATGGCCGTAGGAATGTATCCGCTGTCGTATTCACTCGGTTCGCGGACATCGATCAGGATGCGGTCTTTGGAAGGCTTCTCGCTGATTGCTTTGATTTGGTCGAAGTCGTAGACTTTGGAGTTGGAGGCTGGGGCGGAGTGTTGTCTTATGGTTGTGAGGGCGGGCCTGATTGGAGTGCTGTTTTGGAGACGAGGTCTGACGGCTGCTGGCTGTGAGAATTGCCGAGTTGCGAGCTGGCGACATTGTCGACAAAGGTTTGTACGGAGAGTAGCCGTGGCTGCGGAGCGTGTGAAGGCCATGATGAAGATCAAGACTTTGGTAGGTAGACCATTGGCCAAAGACGAGAGAGCGCGACCGCAGCTCAAGCTTGATGCGACGAAGTCATGATTATTAAGCCTCCGGGCTCGCTTTCGTTCCGAGGCGTCCACTGTAGCTGTATATACGTACATCGGTTACTCGTCGTCAAAATCATCACTTTCTCCTCGTAAGCCATGCTGCCCAATCGGTGGGCGAGTCTGCTTCACACCATGGCGTCCACTCGCTCAAGTTCGCAAGATGCCTCATTGTAGGCCTACCATGTGGACAGTTCCAGGGCTTATCCATCTCTCCCATGTGCTGTACAACCCGCTCCATCTGTTTCACGGTCAATGTCTTTCCCACCATAATGCTGCTCCGACATGCCCTCATTGCAAGAATCTTCTGTACTTTTTTGGGTCGAGGGATCGAGGACGATCCACTTGGATGCTCCGACAGGAGGTGAATCAATTCCTCTAAGTCCGAGAGGTCAAATGTCTTCTCCTTCGACATAGGCAAAGTCAGCAGTCTGAGGCTACGATGTGAATCTTCGGCACCGTCCAAGTCCATGGTGGAAGAGGACGTGCTCTCAATCTCGAATCCGTTTGCTTTCAGAGCGTCGGGATGAGATAGTACAATCTCTTCTTGGACAGCCGAGAGCTCCAGCTCTTTCGGACGAACAAGCCGCTGGCTTTGTAGCTGTGTCGTTCGCTGGAGACACTCAAAATTGTACTTTTCATCTGCAGCATGCTGGTCAATGATGAAGAGGTCGTCCTCACTCGGCGTTGTGCCTGGGCGCACGGCCAAGATGAAGCCCAGGTTGAATTGTCCCACAATCTTCATTTGACCAAAGTCAGCCTTGGTGACAGTCAGGGAAAGGCGGCTTTCAGCTTCCTCGTCGTCCAATTGCTGCTTGACAAGCGATCCGTCGGCATCCACCATAGGTTCCAGACCGGAAGTCACTTGCTGCAAACGTGACAGACCCTTCTCAATTTTCTCTGTTGTGATGTCGTTGAGATAGCCGACGAGTTTGGTCGTGGCGCGCTTTCGACTCAAGCCATGCTTAAAGACTTGTTCGGCTCGCTTCACGTTTTGTTCCGTTGGTCGCGCGGCATTCTCTTCAGCTTGCTGAATCAGAGCTGCGACCCGTTCATCTTCTCGTCGTTTCTTCTCCTCCTCGTCCATATAGTCTTCGTCCCACTCGTCGTCATTGACAGGCGCGGGGGAGGCGTCGTCCAGAATGCCCGAAGAGGGCTCAATAGGACAGTGTCTGCCATGAGTGCTGTCCAGACCGTCCCGCAGATCTGAGTAGGATTTCGCGCCCAATAGATATGGTTCTTGCTCCCTCTCGTCCGTCTCTAACACATCGTCTTCAGCTCCATCTGGTGCGTCTCGCATGATATCATCGTCATTGTCGGAATCTTCATCGTCCTTCTGGTCTCCTAGGCACTCCATTCGGGAAGAACCTTCTACTTCGTCGTCAGAGTCTTCTTGGATCTCCCTGTTCTGCAGCTCAAGCTGAGAGCCAGGCGCGGCGAAATTCCTCCTCAGCCCTCGTGCAAGCATTGGACTGGCACCAAAAGCCGCGATGGCTTGTGAGTTCTCTGGTTTGTAGACTCTCCGTTTCTTCCAAGGCGGCAGACTGCTTCCTATGACAGTCGTAGTCGTCTTGTCGCCTACAGTTATCTCTGCTACCTGTTGAGGGGTTCGTTTTGGTCGCATTTTGTCAAACGCATTCTGGATCGGACCTGGAGAGGCCCTCGTCGAGCCTGGAGCAAAAGAAGGAACTGGAGGCTGAATTGGAGGCCGTTGCGAGAAGAGATCGTCATAAGGAGTACTCAGGGGCGCCGGGTTGGTGACCGCGTCGGTCCTGTCAACAGGCCTGTGACTATCTGCACTGGGAATGTGCGCAATGCCGTTTGACGTATTCTCTGCCGGCTGGAGCGCTGCGTCATATGACTTGACAGCCCCTATCGTTTCATTCTGGACACCAGGCGGCCGAGAGTCTTCGGCGGTGACACAATGGACAACAGAGGAGGGTCTGTCATCGTTCGCAGCGGCCTCAACAACAGACGACGAATCTGCAACCATTCGAGCCTCCGCCGCAGCATTCCGTCGCTCTTGAGTTTTAGAGAATTGCTTTTCAGATCGGCATGTCGCATCACGTCCAGACCCATGGATCAGATTCGAAGGCGAACCCAACGAATACGTCCTATGCTCAGCTGCGTCGTCCCCCTCGGAGTTGCTTTCTGAATGTTCGGCAGTGGCTTCAAGACTTGCTTCAGCCGTCGGCCTCCTGGAAATGCTCAGTGGTTGATAAGTAGGGAGCTTGCGATTCGATAAAGTCGAGTGTGGAACAGTCTGATCTGTTCGCTCGAATAACTCAGTCAAGTTTGCCTTCAAGCTCTCTAACAATGCTTGCTGGTCATGGAGCAGGATCGTTCGCTTGTCAGGCGAGACGTTGACGTCGTATGCATTCGTGTCCATTAACAAATTGGCGAAGATGAAAGGTGTCTGGGATATGTTGAATTGGTTATACACTTCTGTAATGGCTTTCTTGACCTGTGGCAGCTGACACGGACGGGAGTTCACGAAGAACATTTGCCTGTCTGGAGCAGATCTGCCTTCGCCGATGATAGGCTTGGAAATGTGTCCTTGCACGTGCACCTTCAAGGAACGATTGGTGGCTTGGGTGGACCAGTTGCGGGCACTCTGAGTACTCGGTCCCAGACTTGGCGCCATCTCGAGATGGAGATCCAATGGCAGCAAAGATAGCAAGGTCTTCGCTCCAAACACGTTCATGATATTCTCCTTTGTCGTGGTATTGGACTTTGTGGAAAAGACTGGAACTTTCTTGCCTTTTGGCATCTGGTTGGAAACGGCAATGCGGACGCCGACCGAGATACAAGCATAAGCGTTCATGTGCTCGAGAAGCTTGGAGAAGTCGCGCTTGATGTTCTTCTCGAGCTCCTTTCGGCGAACAGGCAGGTTGTAGAAAATATCCTCGACATACACGGTAGTGCCTTTCTGGGCAGCTGATGGAGATGTGCTCTTCAGTCTGCCAGACATATCGAACTCCAGCTTCTTGCCGACATCGTCCTCGGCCCGCGCAGTAAGTACACTCAGCTTTGCAAGAGCACATAACGATGACAGAGCTTCTCCCCGGAACCCGAAGGTGTCCAGATTCGAGAGGTCGTCATACGTCGAGAGCTTGGAAGTCGCATGTTTGACGGCCACGGAATCGTAATCCTCTGGAGATATCCCCCTGCCATTGTCTTTCACTTCGATAGCGTCGAGGCCCTGATTGACAAATCTGACTTCGATGGATGTTGCGCCTGCGTCCAGCGAATTCTCGAGAAGTTCTTTGACGACGCTCCGGAGATCGGTGATGACCTGGCCAGAGGTGATTTGATGCACGGAGCCATTCTCGATAGGCTTTATTGTTGCCATATTGATGGCGACCTCGCGCTAATATTTCAGCTCATTGTACGTGGAATGATTGAGGTGTTGTCGATGGGAGAAAGTCCGAGTCAAGTTTCGCGTAGTAGAGAGTACGGACGCGTCAGGCTAGTCTCAGAAGCTCAGACCACCTCGCTAAACTGTAAGCTCCAGGCTGCCATACAACAAGACAAGACTTCTTCCAAACAAAAACACACACAACACAACACAACACAACTTCAAATGGCGCTTTCATGTGCGAATAACTAGGGAACCGGTGGAACATATCACATGATGGGTGATGTACCGGCAGACACTCAGGACGCCCCTGATTCGCCATCCGGGTCACCATCTCGCAGCCGCAAGAGAAACACTGGAGTTTCGAAAGAATATCTCTCACTTCTGAACGGCATCATCCAAGATGTCAACACCAAAAAGATATCTTCACGGCTGCCCGTGAGCTCGTCACAGATTGGCGCCACATTCTGGAATGCTTCAGAAAAGGAGACCCTTCTCAACCAGCTCGAACTTCATGGCGCTGGCGATCAGGTTCTATCTCTTCTGAGCGAGGCACTGCCTAACAAGTCGGAAAGTGAAATCCAAAAATATCTAGCGCTGCTCAAGAAACACTCCACTGAGGACATGAAGAACCCAAACTCGGGATTTGCTTTGGAAACAGTACCTGCCGCATTTGAGATTTCTAGCGAGTGCGAAAGCAAACTAGATCTTGCCGCTGAGCAAGTCAGTGCTCGTGTCTACAACGAGGATGCACAGGCTGCGCGTGATGAGTACGGCGAAGACTGGTTGATTGATGAGGGAATTGCCGAAGAGTTGGAGGGTCGTTTTGAGCAGCAGACACCTCCTGATGCCAAGCTTGACGACAGCGACCTTGAATCTACAGCTTCGGGGGCACACACCATGCTTGACTCTTCCGCAGCAGTTGAAGCACTTCGACCTGCTTCTTTCCTCGCTCTTTCAAGATCTCTCTTCATGAACAACAGCGAAGACCCAGAGCTTAACTGGCAAAATCTCGATGCCATCTCTGAAGAGGTCGACGCGCCGGCATTGTTCAGAAGCGCTCTCGAGGACTTCTACAACTTGACGGTCAACATCACACGCCGTCTGGTGCAAGCTACCATGTTCCAAGCGATGACAAGACTGAGAGCTGCCGACTCCAGCAGAGTTGATTGGACGCCTGTGGCTGTTGTGAGGGAGATTGATGTCCGTACTGCCGCGGATTTTCTGGACATGAAAACAAACTCGAAGGAGTATTGGCGAAATGCAGCCAGAAGGAACAAAGTTCTCGTGTTCAGTGACTCGAAGAAATACGCAGACGGTAGACCTGGAGCGAAAGCCGGGCGTCAGCTTACTTACGATGAAGTCGATGCTGAGCTTGGAGCTGAGCCAGCATCTTCTGCTACGGCTGTCGTTGAGCCAGAGATCACCGAGTCTGACATCGACGAACTGATGGAAGATGACGATCTTTTAACAGACGATCCAGACGAGCCGCACGAACTGACAGACGAAGCAACGGACCCTACCGGCAGCTCTACAAGACCGTCTCCTGGAACAAGCAAGCGCAAACGAGCTTCTAGCCCTGGCAACTTCATTCGAATCGAAGAACGCTACCTAGATGCCCTCGACAAAAATGCAAGCGGCGAAGAAGAGAAGCGACTCAGTGACCTACTTCGCCTGGACGTCCAGCCTGACCCCTCGCATCCTCTGCCGATGCCCGAACGCCCCGGAAAGCCGCCAGAGTCCGAGCTAAGCCGTACCCACTGGAGAGATCGTACCGAGTACGAAGCAGAATGGGAACAGCCATCGGGCACAGTCGACCCGGAAATGTTTCGAGAGATGGAACTGCAAGGGCAGAGGGGGCTGAAGAGACGACGAATGTTGTTGATGGGTGTGCGACGGCGATTGGAGGAAGACATGGGATCTGAAGAAGACGAGTGGGATTCCAACGCGAGTTCGGAGGGAGAAGACGGAGAGGGAGCAGAGGTCCAAGCTGGGGCTGAAGGAGAGTCTGAACGTGGAAGTGATGGAGATGAAATCGAGAGCAATGGCCAACAGGACCAGGAGGCAGAAGACATGGAGGACGTCAAAGATTCGGAATCTGCGGGCGAGGGCAGTGAGGATGAGGAAGGTTCCGCGAGCGACAATTTGAGAGAAGAACATCAGAGCGACGTCCAAGGTGATGCCATGGAAGAGGACGAGTAGATATCCGCCAAGTGGCACTCAATATGTGGCAACAATGCAAAGAAAAGTTGTAACGACTTCCGTTGAGAACTGGCATTTACAATGAAAAGAGCTCATTACCGCCGCCCAAAAACGCCATGTGTATGCATTTCATCTACTCAAGCCAAGGAAGCCTCGCTTCTATTCGTGACAGCCACATCAAGTCCACCTCTATGAGATGTCAAACAAGGGCTTCAAATGCTTCGCAATCAAAGCCCACTCATCCTTCTCCACCTCATCCCTGTAGAACTCTTTCAAGGTATCAATACTGGCACGACTGATGTGGGAGTAGAGTGTATCCTTCTCCTCCAACTGTCGTCCGTACATAGGCTGGTTGGGGGCCTCGATCTTGACGGCAACAGAAGGCTGGCCCTTCTTGCAGATGGGAAGTTGCTTGTGGTCGCGCTCAATGCTGGTCACACGGCCCATTACGATGACTTCCTTCACATTTGTGACGGAGTTGTGCTTGACAGCAGCGATAGGCGTGTTGACGCGCAAATTGCCATCGATAACGTCTACACCAACCACGATCGGGCCAGTCTTGTTGAAGACCGCCACTGGACGCAGTACGCAGGGAAAGACAGCAAGCATCTTGCTTTCCTCCTTCTTCTGCTGTGCCAGCTGCGCCATATGCTTGGTGAAATCGTCGAAGAGATGGTAGATAATGTCCGCAGTGAAAATCTTGACACCTGTGGCTTCCGCATGCTCGCGAGCGTCCTTGTCAACTTTGACATCGAAGCACAGCATGACCGCGTACTCCTTGGCCTTCTCAAGCATCGTACCCGCCTGAGTGACGTCGCGCTTGTGAACAGGACCGAGGCCGATGTTGCCGACCGGGATCTTGCTTGTGCGTAAGAATTCAAGCAAGGCTTCAAGAGAGCCCAAAGTCGAGGCCTGAACGTAAACGCCACGTCCAGTTTTGGTGACCTTTGACATAAGAGCTTCGATATCGCCCATGACTTCCTCCTCCAGGTCTTCGATTTCGTCCTCGTCATCCGGATCCTTGACAAGGAGCACTCGAGAACCAGCAATGGCGTTATCCAGACCATTGGCTGCAATCTTGACACCGAGCGCCGCTTTGACAGTCTTGTTATGCACGTATTGCGACTTGACACGCAATTCCTTCATTTCTCCCGGGGTTAAGAGAGCCCGAATATCAGTCGTGATGGGACCGTCCGTACCACAAAGTACGATCTTGTCGCCTTCGTGCAGAATACCGTTCGAGAGCACGACATCAATTGTCGTGCCAAGACCTTCAATGACCTTGACTTCCAAGATGGTGCATTCCACTTCGGACAAGTACATGAGCTGGTTGGTCATGCGCTCTTGAGTAAGAGTGACCAGCAGCTTCAGCATGTCGGGAATACCCTCGCCAGTGTGTGCAGATGTCGGCACGAGGGAGACGAACTTGGCCATCGACTTATTCTCGTAGAAGAGCTCAGCGTTGAAGCCTTGCTCAGAGAATGCAAGCTTGGTCTTCTCCAGTCTGTCGCGGAACTCGTTCTGCACGCTCGACTTCTGGAGATTAAGGGAGTCGCGGAAGCCGTTGTTGGCGATCGGCTTCCATCCGTAGAGGCGGTCAATCTTGTTGAGAGCGACGATGAAGGGTGTCTTGCGGTCACGTAACAAACGCATCGACTCGAGAGTCTGCGGCTCCAGACCGTGCATAATATCGACAACCAAAATAGCAATGTTACAGAGCGAGCTTCCACGAGATCGGAGGTTGGTGAAAGACTCGTGACCGGGTGTATCGATAACCAAAAGTCCGGGTACCTTGAACTCGAAGGCGCCGTCCTGATTGACGATGGCCGTCTTCTTTTGCAGGGCGTCGACTGGGAAGTAAGTGGCACCAATTTGCTGCGTGATACCCCCAGCTTCGCCGTCCTGGACGTTTGTCTGACGAATCTTGTCGAGCAGCTTCGTCTTACCGGTATCGACGTGACCAAGAATACAGCAAATGGGCGATCTAAGGTTCTCCTTTGAGCCTGCGGCACGCGCAGCTTCCTTTTCCTTTTGTCGTTTCTCAGCCGCCTGTTGACGTCTGAGAGCCGCTTGCTTCTGAGCGGCACTCTGCTCTTCTTCGGAGTCCGATTCCTCCTCGGATGACTCGTCCTCTGAATCTTCTTCTTCATCGTCGTCCGCATCCTTAATGTCTGCCTTGGCGCCAGTGGCGCCGTTCTGTACTGGCTTACCGTTGACCTTTGACTTGACCATCTCGGGCTCAGAATCGGCGTCCCAGCTGTCTTTGACACCGTCTTCTTCTGCCTCGGCCATCTTCTCCCAATCGTCAAGCTCGTCCTCGGCGTCTTCCTTCTTCTTGGCTTCGGCTTCCAGTCTGGCTTTCTCGGC
Organism: Lecanosticta acicola; assembly: GCA_963674455.1. NCBI lineage: Eukaryota > Fungi > Ascomycota > Dothideomycetes > Mycosphaerellales > Mycosphaerellaceae > Lecanosticta > Lecanosticta acicola. The sequence continues at coordinate 38,336 of CAVMBE010000096.1, forward strand.
CTCCTCAGCAGCCTTCTTCTCCTGCTCTTCTCTAATTTCTAGCTCCTCCATCTTCTTGCGAGCTTCTTCCTCTTCGCGAGCTTGCTGAGCCTTGCGCTCCTCTGCCTCCTTGCGCGGATTCTTCTTGCGCTGATCCTTGTTCGTTGGCTTCTTCGGCTCAGTCTCACCTTCGATACCAGCAACCTTGGCACCAGACTCCAACATTTGCTGGAGACGAAGCTTTTGTTGTGCCTCCTCCTTGCGCTGCTTCTCAGTCTTGTATGTACCAGCTTTCTTTTGCTCTTCAATCCTGGCCTTCTCCCTGGCCTTCTTCGCAGCTTTCGCAGCCTCCTTCGCCTTCTCTTCTTCCTCGAGTCGCTTGCGCTCCTCTGTTTCACGAGCAGCATCTTCAGCTGCAAGGCGTGCCTCTTCCTCTTGCCTCTTCTTGAGCTCTTCCTGTTGCTTCTGAAGAGCTGCAAGTGCAGCGGGAAGCTTCTTCTTCTTACCGCCGGCGGCTGTTTCGGGCGCAATAGCTGGAGCGGCTTCAACAGCTTTCGCCTCTTCTTGCTTTGGCTGTGCTGGTGGAGCAGTAGTCTTCTTTTTAGCAGCAGCCTGCTCCTTCTTCCTCTGTTTCTCGCGCTCCTTCTTCTCCTTTTCTTTCTGTGCCTTGGTTTTTACACCTCCACCTTCTTCGCCATCAGCATCGGCGTCCTCAGGCTCGACAGCCTTCTTAGCCTGCTGCTGACCACCCTTGCCACCTTTGCCTTTTTTGCCCTTGCCAGGTTGGCCGAATGCATCCTCGTCATCCATCGTGGCCTCCTCGGGAGCCTTGGCGCTGAGGTCCGGAAGCTCTGGCTCAGCTGGGGTGCCAGCGTCATCTGCAGTGGGATCCTCGCCTTCGAGGAAGTCGTTGTCAACGACCTTGCCCTTCTTCCGGCGCTTTTCCTTGTTCTTCTTGAGCGCCGCCATCAGGCCTCCTCCACCGGCTTCTTCTTCCTCATTTTGAGCGGCCTCGCCAGCTTTCGCATCAGCCTCTGCCGCTGCTATCGGGTCGGCGGCCTCGCCTAAGCCCTCGTCCCAGTCGTCGCCACCCTTCTTGCCCTTCTTTCCTTTCGGCGCCATTTCGAACAGACTTGTCGAGGATTTGGATGCAAGAAGCAGAAATATATCTGGTAAGCAAAAGTGTTGTCGATCGGGGCTCTCAACTGTTTGTGAGGTGGGGGCGACGAGTGAGATGGGAGCCTCCAGCTATCTCAGGAGGCGGATCGGGGTTTAAGTAGAAAGCACGCGTTTTCATACTACCACAACGTGCGGTAGTGACGGTGAATATGGCAGTCGTGGTGGCGGCAACGATGCAGATTCCGCTGCTCGGTTGTTCGCGGGAAAATGAGGATATTGTCTCTAGACGGAACAAAAAGCGAAGGTCGAAATTGGAGAGTGGGGAGACTTGCTTAGCGGGATGACGAGGTGCGGCTCTGTCCGTTGTCCTGTGCGCAACTGCTGCTTGAACTTTTGCAGGGAGCTTTGAACGAAACAATCTCACGTGCATCAACACATAGACTTCTCAAACGCGGCACATTCATCGGCCAAATATCACGACGAGTCTTCCAGCTTACTGATCACGTTCACTTGAAGCTTTCGTCAAAATGGTCAAGCTGGAGGAAGTCCCCGATGAGGAGTTTGAGGCACAACAGCCAGGCCCAAAGGAAGATGAGGACGAATGGGACACAGACGACGGTGCGCATGGATGCAACCCAAAAGAAGGTTTAAGTACTGACCGCAATACCTATCAGACTCAGAGATCTCCGATGTAGAAGATGACGATGACCTCGACGAATCGCTACTCGACCGTGTCTACGCTCTCAAAGACATTGTGCCTCCTACCTACCGCAAAAAACTGTACAACGCTGCGTCGACCGGTTACTCGTGGGCTTCAAAAGGACTGAGCTTAAGTGGCAAGACTTTGTGGGTGGTCAGCACGAGTGCGCTGCTTTTGGGTGTGCCGTGGGCGCTGGCTTTCAGTGAGGAACAGCAGGTGCAGGAGATGGAGAGAGAAATGCGGATGCAGCAGAGTGCAAACGAGGTGAGTTACATCGAGATTCCTCGAGAAGGAGTGACAATGTGCGGGCAATCGTGTGCTGACTCTTCCGTTCTAGCTCTTGACGGCTGGCTCTGATGCTGGACAGAGCAATGCAAGACCTGCGCTCTAGACTATTGCGCGGCCTGACTTTGTGACACACCGAACTTGTTGCGCTGCTCCCACTGTGTATATGTAGCGCTGTATTATATTCTCTGCTCCGAGCACGATAAGGCGATGCACGACACTTGTAAGATCTTGGGACGGTACCTTGATGGGGTGACGAGGCTTGGATCACTCTGAAGAGCCCGGTCCTGCGAAAGGGGGAATTATCGGATTGATGCTTCTGACTTTGAATAGGACTTGAAGGCAATGCTTTCTTGCACTTTGCTTCCCCCGTACAGGATATTGGTTTCCATCTCGCGTGAAAACACAAGCGGCAACCAATCCGCAATGACATTAGTCTCAATTGCCGCTCACCTTGGATAGCCTTCTCTGACACGTACTGAAGCAGCACCGTTCGACCCAAGCTTTTGGTCACTTGCGCTGCCGCACTCGAGGGTCAGGCTGCAAGTCTTTTCGAACAAAATTTACACACCATCTTTCCTGTCCATAGGGCTTGAAAGGTCTTCAACCAGCCAGGCCGTCCTGCCGACGACGTATGCTTTCGTATACAGTCGACGACTGCTAACAGCATAGATGCGCGCCAAAGGCAGAGCAAAACACTGGTAACGGCCAAGCGTTTTCTCGGCTGATCTCACGTACTGTGGGCTCATGCTGTGACACCAAATGAACATACAGTATAAATACCGTTGTTGAGAAGCTAGGTGCTGTTCTTAGGTACGTCCCTAGACTGTTCATGTGATAGTCCGTGCTTGGCAAGCGAAGTGAATGAGACGGTGGCCTTCGGACCGATCCGTCACTAGGGATTCGACGACAGCTGGCAGCTGCGACATCTGAAGCTTGAGATTCGGCGTCGGACCCGACTCTCGCACTCACACTGCACATACCTCGTCGCCGCTATGCTCTCCCTCAAACTCGCGGCTCTGGCCGTGACTGCTCTCAGCTCGCTCTCCGTCTTTGCGCAGAACACAGAAGGCGTTCAAGTACGTTCGAAACCTCACTTGCCGGACCAACAACTTTAGCCCTAACCATTTTTTTCCCGCTCACAGGTCGAAGATACGCCCAACATCGAAGATGTCACCGTTGAGGACATGCAGAAATGGATGGAGTCCGGCGGTGAATCTCAATGGAAAGAGGAGAGCCAGACGTCCAAGCCGCTCGCAGTCGAAGTTAACGTTTCCTTCCCCGATGCCGAGATCTTTGGAGTCAAGATGGTCAATGGCCGGCCTACGCGTGCTGTGCTGAAGTTCACAAATAATGAGGATGAGGACGTCAATGTGCTGGTGGCATTGGGAGCTCTCCTCACCCCAACCGATGTCCCTGGCGCTCCTGATCCACCACAGACGATGCGCAACTTGACTGGCGCCAAATTCGGTACCACGATCCCAGCTAAGTCGAAGGAGGCCCTGACCTACTCGTTCGCGACTGTCATGCATCCTCAGGATGTCACTCTCGAGCTGAAGACTATTGTGGCCCGCGGACAGAGCCTCTACACCTTGACTGTGTTCAGAGAGGGTGTTTCGATTGTGGAAGCTCCTGTCTCCATCTTCGACCCGCAGATGTCCGTGACTTCCCTCCCTGCAAATTGCTTTAGTCGCTGACGCGGTATCCACAGTATCTTCCTGTACCTCTTCCTGGCTGCCGCTTTCGGCGGCACCTGCTACTTCATCTACTCCACCTGGATCACGACGCTCTTCCCCCAGAAGCGACGCGGCGGCAAGGGTGGCGAGCGTGCGAAACGATCGACTGGAGGCAGTAAGCCCGTGGACCCGGCTGACCAGGTTGGTGTTGCTGGCGCTGACGGACCAGCCGTCGCTACTGGTGCAAAGGCATACGATGAGAGCTGGATTCCCGCCCAACACTTGCAGAAGCCACAGGCAAAGAGGGTCGGAAGTGGAAGGCCAAAGAGCAGAGCAGCATGATTGGACCCTTGGCGCATTGACTTGGGAGAAGGACATTCAGAAGGAAATCTGGCAGCTTCTACGACCAGTCTCCCACCTACGGGGCTCGTCCGACCCCAGGACAGGGACGAGAGACGATCGGCATTTTGATGCTCAGAGCAGGAGTCTAAAAGCACATGTAGTATTATGTACGCAATGGTTGTAGGCGGGCAGTAAAGAATCAGATTGCGCATCGAGATGGACCAAGTCGTGGGCAGGTCTCAAGGCAACAAGCCTCGGAAAGCACACGCAGCTTTCCCTCAGCACGGGCTTCAGATCTACGATTATCACATGCAAGCCCAGATCACATGCTTTGGATCCAGGTTTCGCAGAGCTCTGCCTGTATCTCCGGCCAACACCTCTTCTAATCTTCTTCAACAACATCAACTTGACCACGCACCACCAGCGCATATACCGCACCGCATTGTCACGCCTTATCATCCACCGCCCGCCACCTGAGCCTGACAGTCGAAGACTACAAGAGCCTATCGCACCGGGGAACTGCGTCACTGAAGAGTCAAAATACCACTGTCCTCTGTGGGCACGTTCATGGACTTTTGAAATCCACGTACATTAGTACTCAGCATGGCGCCAGGTGACCGGAATCGAACACCATTCAGATCCACGAACAAACGATTTCGCGACAATCTCGACGACACCACACCTGAGCGGACAACGCCACACCACCGTCTGCCGGGGAATGGTAATGGTCCGGATCGGCCTGCAAAGAGGTCCAGACTCGAACGCGACGGGAGTGTGTTTAGAAGTTCTCCTAGTCCGGCTTCGTCGCAGCGGTCGCGAGATTCTTTGGATTCTCCACGACAATACCTCATTCCGTCTTTGCCTTCGACGCCACGACCTAACAACTCTCAGCCGCCGGTTAGGCAGTATCTCACTCCGACGCCATCGCCTTCGTCAGCTCAAGCCTCAGCACCCACCTCACACCCGACTCGTTCCAATGCGGGAGTCGTCTCTACCAATGTGGTGCTCTCGGCCGAGCAGCAGATCATCGCAGGCCATATCTTGAGCGGCGAGAATGTGTTCTTCACCGGCGCTGCTGGCTCAGGCAAGTCCACATTGATCAAAGCCGTCGTTACCAAACTCCGCGCCCAAGGGAAAAGGGTCCGGCTGATGGCGCCCACGGGTTCCGCGTCCCTTTCAATCGGCGGCCTCACCATCTTCAGTTTCGCGGGATGGCGCCCGGTGGACATGAAAAAGTCGATCGCGGAGTTGCAGAACCACGTTCGATGGGCCGGGATGGCACGAACACGGATGCGTGAGACGGACGTCATCATTATCGACGAGGTGTCCATGGTGGAGAATAATCTGTTCGAGCGCCTCGACCGGGTCATGCAGACGGCGCGGCAGGACCATCGTGCCTTCGGGGGAGTCCAGGTCGTCGTTAGCGGCGACTTCCACCAGTTGCCACCGGTCCTGCCTTTCAAGACTTGCTTCGAATGCGGCACGCAGACCATCTCTCGGCGGGCAGGGACGGAGTTCCATTGTCCACGCTGTCGTCGGATCTGTTACGACAGCGAGAAGTGGAGTTTCTTGTCGGACGCATGGAGGGACTCGCGATTCACCAACTTCCAGCTCGAAGAGATCTACCGCCAAGACGACGAGTTCCTCAAACGCGTACTCGGGAAGATGAGGGCGGGTCGGCCATTGACCGCAGAAGAGATCTCGACTCTTTGGAACCATGAATGCGATGTGGAGAACGCAGTGCGACTCTACTCGACGAACGCGCAGGTGGACGAGGTCAATCGCATCGAGCTCCGGAAACTCAGGAGCCGAGAGATGGTCTACGACTGCGTGGACAATTTCAAGCACAATCGCGCGCACACGCACCTCAGGCACAAAGACGAGCTTTCCGAAGATGGCACCCTGGTGGCGCTCAAGAACCACAAGTACGAGGCCAAGTTGCGGCTCAAGGAAGGCATGCCGGTCATTCTCCTGGTGAACCTGGACCCGGACAAGGGCCTGGTGAATGGCAGCCAGGGCGAGATTGTCCGCTTCGTGCCGTACGAGGAAGCGCGAAGGGCGACGACGCGAGGCGCTCGAGACTCCACGGAGAGCGTGAACGACTGGTCGGAACGCAACGCCGTGGCGGGCCTGCGGACCTTCGGTGGCGGCTGGGACAAGCTCGAAGCGGAGCAGGTCAAGAAGTCCATGGCGAAGAAGGAGGACAACAACAACAACAGCAACAGCAACAGCAACAACGGCGACCGAGTCTGGCCCGTGGTACGCTTCACGAACGGACAGGAGCTGGCCATCGTGGCCAACTGTCTCATCGACGCCCTCGGCGACGACGAGCCGTACTCGCTCCTCTCCCGCACGCAAATCCCCCTCACGGCGGCGTGGGGCATCACGATCCACCGCTCGCAGGGCATGACGCTGGAGAAGTACACTGCGGATCTCAGCGCGACGTTCCAGAAGGGCCAGGAATACGTCGCGCTGTCGCGCGCCCGATCGCTCCGGGGATTGAAATTGCTCGGCACGCCGCGCGATTTGGGGGGGAGCGATGAGGGGGTTAAGGAATTTTATAGGACTACCGAGTGGTGTCGTACGGTGGGGTAGAGATGGATGGGAAGCGTAAGTCACGGATATGCGCGTTTTCGTTTTCTCTCCACCGTCGCGACAGGAGTCATATCGATATATATGTATATCAGCGCATTCCTCCCACCGACAAGCTCAGGTATGCATTGCTGCGGGAGAAAGCACAGCACAGCACGGCATACGACAAGCATGATGACTTGGCTGGATGATTTCATGATGGATGACATATCCGCGATGGTATCTATAGGACTTGCGAAAATCAGAAGGTCCGGCACGTGAAGTCCGCGGGTCCGGTCTCGCAGGCAGCTTCTTCAAGTTCAATTGGGTTTCGCCCATCATCGGTTGACCCCTCATCACGTCGCTCGCTCGGCTGTTCCTACCTACCTAACTTACCTTAGCCCCAGCAAGCATTGGATATATATATATATATAATGAACAGATCAACTAACCAGTGACTTTTTTTCGAACGAGATATCTACCCCCCCATCATCTCTGACCGGCTCTGCTTTCATTTCACATCCCGCCTGAACTCCCCCCACATAACCAACCATGAGCGAACACTTCACGCGCCCAACGCGGTCACTCGCCGGACGCGTAGCCATCGTAACAGGAGCCGGGGCAGCAGGCAACGGCATCGGCAACGGCCGAGCAGCAGCAATCCTCCTCGCCGAAGCCGGCTGCTCGGTAGTCTGCGTGGACATGAAAGAAGAACTGGCCCAACGAACCGTACAGATGATCTCGCAGGACGGCTTCGGGCGCGGGACGGCCGTGAGAGCAAACGTCACGGACACGGAAGAGTGCCGAGGGGCAGTAGCCATTGCGATGGAAACGTACGGCCGGCTGGATATCTTGGTGAATGGGGTCGGGGTTGGGGGCGCGGTGGGGACGGCGGTGGAGGTGGATCTGGACGCTTGGGCGCGGGGGATGGAGGTCAATGTGGGGAGTATGGTGCGCATGAGTAAGTTTGCGATTCCGGCTATGGGGAAGAATCGTCGTGATGGGCAGCAGTGCAGGGGGAGTATTGTGAATATTGCGAGCGTGGCGGGGATTCGCGGCGGGAACCCGCATTTGCTGTATCCCACTTCCAAGGGGGCTGTTGTGGTGAGTCTCACTCCGAGTGGTGCCGGATGTTCGGAAAGAAAAAGGGTAGTCAGTCAGTGTGAGGAAGTTTCCTTCCTATATGCTGATGATGCGAGGCGAGGTAGAATCTGACGAGGGCGATGGCGGCGCATCACGCGGACGAGGGCATCCGGGTGAATTGCGTGTGCCCGGGCATGGTCTACACGCCGATGATGTATGCGGCGGGTATGTCCGAGGAGGCGCGGGAGTCGAGGAAGCAGCGCAGTCTGCTGAAGACGGAAGGGACGGCCTGGTGAGTGAGATTCTTCGGATTATCATCATCATACGGTATGTTACATGTGATAACAACGCATTTGCTGATGAACGGTTAGGGACGTGGGAGCGGCCATTCGATTCTTGGCGGGCGATGAGGCGCGGTGGATGACGGGTGTGATCTTGCCCGTGGATGCTGGTGCTACCGTGGCGGCCGGCTCGGAGGTGCCCAAGGAAGCCATGACCGGCTCGGGACAGCAATAGTGATTAATCAGTATTGTGGTATTCATCAGTGAGGTGGGAGATGTGCATCTCTATCTGCCACTAACATGGGGCGAAGAGGTGTCACGTCACTGCACTCGCGCCTGCCTTCTTCTTAGCACTAGTTCTAGCGGGCCGAAAATTCGGATGGACGATGCAGTGATGATGCCTTTTCCCACCTGCACCTCTATCTATCTACACTCCTCTTAACCTTTCACCCTTCACCAACAACCACCTCTCCCTTTCCATTCGACATCTTCCCTCCGAACCACACCCAATGGCTCCCCTCGTCCAGCGGGCCTCCGCGACGGCCACCAAACACGACGACACGTCCAAGCCCAACAACCCGCTCCAGTCCGACCTCACCGCCGACGACAGCAGCAGCAGCAACGTCGACGCCGACGAACGCTACCTGGTAAGGCTCTGCGGGAGCCGGAAGCACATCCACGGTTGAAAATGACGGTCCCAGCCTATCCTTGCAGCGCCTTTCAGTGAGTTACAAAAAAAAAAAAAAAACAGCATCAAGCACGAGTCATGGCACGCGGGTGCTTCCCCCCGGCTTCTACCCCGGCCGCCACCCACGGAAGGGAACGAGCAAGCATTTGGCATCCTGTATGCTTGCTTGCTTGCTTGCTTGCTTCGTGGAGCGGCCGTGGGAGTCGCTCGGCGAAGCTGAGATTATACCGTTCGAACTTGATCGCAGTAATTTGCGCGCAATGGATATGCATGACCTCCAATCCAATCCGTCGATGCTCCGACACCGGATCGATCACTCGACCGAATCAGTCGATGCTCCGACAGCTTTTCCCCTTTGACGGAGTCACAGTTCGAGTGCTAACTACCTCAAGGAAAGAATCGGCTACAAACAGGTGAGCAATCCTCTCGCTCAGAGGAAGAGCTTCATCGTAGCATTGCTTCATAGAAGAAATTCACTGACAGCCTACAGACCCTCCATCGACAATGGAACTTCTTCGAGAGCTTTGCCGCAAGCTTCGGTACACAACCTGCCAAGCCATCACATCCATTCCCGTGCTAACATCCTCCAGCCGCTCTCTATTCCGTCGGAGGCGTTCGCACCACCTTCACGATCGGTGTCGGAGCCGGTGGCCCCGCTGCCTACTGGAGCAGCTATGTCGTTACCTGTGTCTTCGTCATGATCACCGCGGCTGTTCTGGCCGAGATCTGCTCCGCATTGCCCGCCGCTGGCTCCATCTACTTTTGGGCGGCAGAGTCGGGAGGTCGTCGCTATGGTCGTCTCTTCGGCTTCATCGTGGCCTGGTGGAGTACCACGGCTTGGACCACCTTTGTCGCCAGTACCTGTCAGGCTGCTGCCAACTTTCTCCTCTCCGAGATCACGGTATTTGCCGTGGACTTCCCCACCGACACCAACAACATTCGCTTTCGCGCAGTACAGTGGATCGTTTCTGAGGCTATCCTCTTCATCGCCATCGGCATGAATTACCTCAGCCCCAAGACGTATCGCACAGTCTTTCGCATCGCCACCGGCTTGATCCTCTTGGACTTCCTCCTCAACATCATCTGGCTGCCCATCGCGGTCTCCAAGACGTATGGCTTCAAGGATGCCACCTACGTCTTCACGCAGACCTACAACGAGACCGGCGCACCACCTGTGTGGAACTGGATGCTGAGCTACTTCGTGACAGCTGGTATCCTGGTCGGGTTTGAAGCGAGCGGACATATCGCGGAAGAAACGAAGAATGCAAGTCTAGTGGCCGCGAGGGGTATTTTCACATCAGCAGGAGCTTCCGCCCTCATTGGATTCCCCATCGTCATCCTCTTTCTCTTCTGCTTGCCCAACTTGGACACTCTCTACCAACTGGACGCGCCTCAGCCATTCGTCTCCATCTACGCCTTGAGCATGGGGAGAGGCGGTCATGTCTTCATGAACGTCATCTGCATTCTGGGACTCCTTTTCAACGCTACCGTGGCTGGTGTCGCCTGCTCGCGTCTGATTTGGGCCGTCGCGCGAGACGGTGTCTTGCCTTTCTCTGCCTGGATATCCAAGGTCTCTGACAAGAAGGAGCCCAAGAACGCGATCGTCGTCATGCACGCAGTTGCTGCATTGCTGCTGTGTACCATCCTCGCTTCTCCGGTGGCTTTCTCATCTCTCGTCAGCGCTGCGGGAGTACCGACCATCACGGCGTACGCTCTGATCTGCTGTAAGTTACCAGCTTTACCGCCTGAAAGACAAGAGCTAACATCACAACAGTTGGGCGTACTTTCTTGACGCCACACAGCTTCCAGAACGCGAGATGGTCTCTGGGACGCTGGTCTCGCCCATTGAACTTCATTGCCTTTGTCTGGAACATGTACCTTTCCGCGGTCCTCTTCTCCCCCATCGAATTCCCGGTCACGGCCGACTCCTTCAACTGTAAGTGAGCTTGCAGCACAGGTGAGGTCAACAGCAACTGACAATGTGCAGATTCGCCAGTCATCTTTGGTGCCGTCACCATACTTGCCCTCGCCACATGGTGGTTCACTCCAGAAGAGGCCTGGTTGCCAGCCGGGAGACTCGGCCGCGTGCATGCCATCGACGAGGCGACAGAGCCGTGAAATTGGAAAGGTATCGCAGGAGAGATACCATCTTGAGCATTTCACATGTGCAGATAGGTAATGAGCCACGCATACTCAATACTTGCCTCCGAGGCTCGACTAGCGAAGCGCATATGAATGAAGACTCCTAGTGAATACAAGGCTGAAAATTCGACCCGACTCTTCACACGAGTGAAGCCGGACCGCGAAGCCCAGCCATTCGATCAAGAACACAAAAAACTTAAACTTATGGCATGTTTTTGCCATTCCTGGGTTCAAGCAAGGGTGTCCGCCATCCTAGTGTGGTGGTGGATGACGCCGAGAAAAACAACCTCATCCATGATTCCACATTGATTGATGAAAGTTGATGATGACCCTAAATCAAATCTCCCGGAGACTCTGGCTCCGTTCTTGCTGTGGAAGAATAATGCCGCCCCGTACGAGAGAGGAGAGAGGAGAGGAAGAGCTGGTTGGCTAGTCGGATTGCGAACTGTTAGGTTTAGGTATTGGCCAAGGAGCTACCCTTACCTTGGCGATGTTGATTGAGACTTGCACAGCCCCGCTGCCCAGCTTCTCTCCCACGCAAGTTCCTTTTTAGTTGGTTAAAAAAGTAGTCTCGAGACTCGACAAACCAGCAAAAAAACAAAGGTCGTCCGACGCCGACGGAGCGCTTAGATAGATAGATAGATAGATCCTATCCGAGAGAATCAAAAATCCGGAAGAAATACTTATATCGTTGAATGATGCATGCATGCATGCATTGATGAGGTGGTGCGAAAATCATCAAATTACGCTGTCGCAAGATACTTTTGATTTTTTGTAAAACATTGCCCGCCTATTGCAAGACCGTGGGTATGTATCTATCAACCTATCGCGATCTAATCAATCAACGCCTTTTTACATGCATGCCATGCCGCTGGAAACGCATCAATCAATCAATCAATCAATCAATCAATCAATCAATCAATCAATCAATCAATCAATCAATCAATCAATCAATCAAAAAAGATCCTGAACTCATGAAAACAAAAAAAAAAAAACATCTCATCGTCATAACCTCCGGCGCGCACCGTCGTCTACTACTTGCCACCCCCCTTCTCTTCGTCCTGCACCTTGCCAGCGTCGGCGTCGGCGTCATCATACCGCGCCTCGAGCTGCTCCGCCGCAGTCTGAGCCACCTTCTCGCTTTCCCGTCTCTTTCGCCTGAGGCGTCTCAATTTTCGCGAGGCCGCGTGTGTCCAGCGGCTGAGCGGGCGGTAGACGAGAACGACGGGCCGGCCACAGAACTTGGCAATCCTCTCGAAGAGCGCGTCGGGGAAGAGGCGCACGAGCACGGCCCAGGGCAGGCAGAGGAGGGAGACGACGATGGAGATGCCCCAGTCCGTGCCGGCGAGGCGGGTGATCTGGAACGCGCGGCCGCCGACGAACATGATCATGATCTGGCAGCCGACCATGAGGGCGCAGATGACGAGGTAGAAGGCATTCCGGTGCACGCCCTGGAGGATGTTGAAGTTGTTGTCGAGGCGGCGGTTGTTGGACACTAAACAGACCAGGACTTAACGTCAGCAATCTCAAGGGTTTTCTACATGTAGAGATTGGGTGTGATGTGGATGTGGATGGGGAGACTTGCTGTTGAAGATTTGCATCCAGACAAAGGTGTTGAAGACGACGGAGCGGATCTCGTCGCCGTCGCGGACGTAGTCGAGGATGTTCGGGCCCGCGTAGTAGAGGATGAACGTGACGGCGAGCTGGAAGATGGCCTGGCCGATGATCATCTTCCACATGATGATGGAGATGAGTGGGGCGGATCGTTTGGGCGGCTTGCGGGCCAAGATTTCTTCCGTTGGCGCATCAGAAGCGAGGGCGAGTGCGGCCATGGAGTCCCTGTTTGCTATTAGCGTCGCCATGGTAGTACACGATTTGAAGCCACTCACATGATGAGGTTGATCCAGAGAAGCTGAATGGCTGTCAGGACAGATCTCATGTCCGGGTTGGCGACTGCCGACACAAAGGTGACGATGACAGCCGTGATGTTCACGGTGATCTGGAATTGCAGGAATTTCCTCACGGCGTCGTTGACAGAGCGTCCCCACATCAATGCCGTAAGGATCGAAGTAAAGTTGTCGTCCATAAGGATGATTGCGGAGGCTTCTTTGGCCACTTCTGTTCCAGAGATGCCCATCGAGAATCCAACGTCGGCAGCCTTTAGCGCAGGGCCATCGTTCGTACCATCGCCCGTCACGGCGACGATTTCATCGAGAGCGCGAAGACCAGTCACCAGGATGCGCTTGTCTTCGGGAGAAGATCGAGCCAAAACCTGAAGCTTTGGCAGGACTTCCTTCATCTGCTGCTCGTCCAGTGTACGAAAGACTGGGCCTTCCATGACAACGCCCCCAGTGTAGATACCGCACTCCGTCGCGATGGCTCGTGCAGTCGTTACGTTGTCACCAGTAACCATTCGGACTGTAACACCTGCGTGGCGGCATTTGGCTACGGCCTCTGGCACTCCGGGACGGACTGGATCTTGGATACCAACGAGACCATCAAAGGTCATGTCCTTGAGTACAAGTTCCATGTCTGCGGAAGCCGGGTCGTTCTCAACAGCGCAACCGGCCGGTGGCCACTGCGTGAACTCCCGCGAGATCAGAGCAATTGTGCGAAGAGACTGCTTGGCGTATGAGTCGATGATGGATGCCAGTTTCTCTCGTTCAATGCCATCCAGAGATCGAACTCCCGTTGCCCTGGCCAAATGCGCACTGTGGCCGAGGAGGATCTCCGAGGCACCCTTGACGAGGAGTCGGTAGGATCCATTGGCGAGCTTTTGCACGGCTCCCATACACTTGCGAGCAGAGTCAAATGGCATGAGCTGGACGACCTGCGCATTGGATCTCTCCTCAGCTACTGGACCCATTCCAAGAGTACGCGCAAATGCAAGGAGAGCAGTCTCGGTCTTAGAGCCAACGAAGCCACCGTCGTCGCTCTCAAAGGCAGTCGAGTTGATAGCAATCGCTTCAATCAAACGACGACGATCCTCGCCATCGAGGCTCGCAGCAAATTCGACTGAAGTGGTCTCCCCTCCAGTCTTGTTCTTATCATCGAAAGATCGATCGCCGAAAGAGCCAGTCACGACTGTCATAACGTTAGTAGTAAGAGTTCCCGTTTTGTCGGAGCACACAGTCGTTGCATTGCCCATAGTCTCGCAAGATTTGAGTATTCGCACAAGATTGTTGAGCTTGACCATCCTAGTCGTAGCGAATGCAAGCGCTAGTGTCACCGCAAGTGGAAGGCCTTCAGGGACAGCGACAACAATCACTGTGACGGCAACGATCAGGATATCCAAAAACTGGGAAGCCTTCTCTTCGCTGTGGAAGAAGCTATTAGTAAACGCCTCGATAAGCTCATAGCTTCAGTATCCGACTTACCTAGTCGCCGGGTTGCCAGACAAACCACCCAGGAATCGGAAGAGGAGGACGAAGAAGAGCAGGATTGCGGCGCTGGAGCCAAGTTTAGCAATAGCGGTGGCCAGACCATCCAGTTTGACCTGGAGCGGCGTTGGTTCCATGTCGACACGCATTGCCATCAAAATCTTTCCATAGCTGGAGTTGACGCCAACTGAGGTTGCCATGTAGGTACCCACTCCTTCCAGAACCTTGCTTCCGGAGATGATGAAGCAGTCCAGTTTCTTGAGATCTGTTTGCCCTTCTTCGATGAGTCGCAAGACCTGATCGCCGCCAACTTTCTTCAATGCGTCTGATTCGCCAGTGGCCGAGGACTCGTCACACCTGACACCATGACCGCCGATGAAGATGCCATCGACGGGGACCATGTCGCCAGGCTCCAGGTGGAGAACATCTCCAGCTAATACATCGTGCACGTTGATGGTGATCGACTTGCCAGATCGTATGACCTTGACTTCTCGATCGTCCTTTTTCGCGTTGAGTTTGACAAAAGCACGCTCTTTCTGGTAATCCGTCAAGGAGCCAAAGAGGACTACAACGACAATGGCGATAACAATTGCGCAGCCTTCTATCCAGTCAACTGGCATTGGCTCCCCAGGTTCGTGCTCAACACCGAAGGTCTCATAGAGTCCAAGAGCTAGAGAGATAGCGGCCGCTACAGTGAGCAGGATCAGCACCTTGTCGTTGTAGGTCATCCATACGAGCTTCCAGAGCGGAGTGGCCTTCTTTTCGGGTAGACTGTTGTTGCTAAATACTTGAATTCGGTCGGAGAAAGATCCATGGCCAGCGGACTCTGCAGCAGGGCGAGCCGTTGGATTGGAAGGGACATTGTCCCATCCCAGAGGCCGGCTTTTGTCACCGTCTGCCGTCACTTCCTCGAACGAGACCGAGCCGTCGAGTTGAGATTCATCGGCGCTCAGGCCAGTCTCAACATTCGTCCGCAGTCCTTTCTCGATACCACGAATACCGCCAAGCGCGACATAGGCCGGAACGGACTTGGGATTCAGTAGCTTATTCAGCTGGCCCGGACTGAACGCAAACTTGTTGTTCTGGACGTCGAAATCTTTCTCCGAGCCAGGGTCCGGCTTGAGGGCGTCGTCTTTGTTGATATCACTGTAGATACTCACTGAGCTCCCCTTCTCGCAGAGTGGCGTCTCGGGAACCTTCAGTGACGAATATGCTGTGCTTCCACTGAGAGAGCGATCTCGTCCATTCGGTCTGGGCGTGTTCAACAGGGTCGGTGAAGTAGCACTCTGGCCAGGGTTCGGTGTCGTTGATGTGGGTCTGAATTCGTTATGCTCATCGGGCTGTAGCACGTCAGTCTCGTTCTGAGACCGCGGACTGCTATACCATCTCACCGAGACTTCGAAGTCTATTCGCGGCAGAGCCGGTGCGCCTGCCATATTGAAGCAATTGGTCGAGGTGTTATGGTCAGTATTTTATCCACATTGACCTCAGACTACACAAAGGCGTACGGAGGGAGGGGATCGTTACCGGCGCGACCAGCGGTTTTCTTCTCTTTCCGGCGCAACCTCAGGCTATTGGCCACCGACTATAGGCGGCTACCAAGAGAGGCGCAGCTACATAGCAAGGTCTGTGAGGTAGCTGACCTCACAGCCCGGCATGCGACCAGCTGCCTAGTCATCTTGGCGGGAGGGGAGGACCAGCCGCCCTCGCGCCACATGCTCTCGGCGCTACACTCGTCCTTTTGCGGGCGGATGTGCACGATGAAGCGTTAAGTTGTTAAGGCGGTAGACTACTCTGTGCTCCGCCATCGTAGCCACGTCGACGTCGGGAGAGAGGCGCAGCGTCGACCGTCGTGGAAGCGCCAAGAAAGGGGTCGCGCTGGCGATATCACGGCATGACTAAGCGCCGAGATGCCTTATTGCCAGGTATATTGCACACCACTTTCCTCCCGACTGCCATCACAATCTCTAATCCATGGCCGACCTGGTATCTCACCCGATATCCATAGGTCAACATCTCATCTACTACTTCGACCTCATGGATTTAGCCATCACATGACCTCCAGATATGTCCGCCACGGACCATTCGCCCTGTCAGCAGCCTCTTGGACTTCTTCTGATCGCCTTCGCCCCTTCAAGTAAACATCTGCTAGTACACAAAGAAGCTTGATGTAGTCTGGACCTGAGACTTATGGAAGGAAAGAAAAATTCACACGACATCACCCTTCACCATATCCCTACCTCGTGCCGTACCGATCAGCCCACAGCGCATCGTACTGGATGATCTCTACCTCCAATCAGGCGCTCCGCCGCAGAAACCTTTCCAAGCGAGGATCGCAAGCTTGCGAGCGGTCTGTACGGAGATAGAATGATCTGTCGCTGGCGACGATACCTTGAACTCTTACACATAATCATTGGAGGCAGTGCTGCGGCCGCCACGCTCGTGAGCAGCGATTCTCCGGAGTGCGGTGGCAAAAGCAACAAAATGTCTCGGGGCAGCACACTGCTTCAGCTTGCAAAAGTAATCTGAAAGCAATCTGCCTGCGGTTATGCCTAGTATCACACCATTTCAGCACAACCAATGCCGATCGGATCCGAGTCTTGGTCTGGTTCGTTTAAATTGCTACCCTGACCTCTTAATCCTTCGCTCATCCGCAGGAGCTGCCGCTCGGAACCAATCTGTGTCCAGTCTATCATCTCTTTGGTGTCTTCACAGAAGTTGTCTCGAAGGATATTGGCCCGGATGATAAGAATGAGACTCGAGAGAAAGGAAAAGACAGAAACGAATACGAGCAGCAATCACGTTCGCGATTGAATTAGGAGAATCCACGGGCTGAAGATACCCGCGTTCCGCACGACCCACTCGGATGTCGAGCTAAGATGGTCGAATTGGAAGGGGAGCTCGAGGCTCACAGGCGCAAGATTGATGAGTGCCTTACTAACGTTCAACAGGAGCGACGGAATCGTCAGCGGTTCGGGAAGAAGTATAGTCATCGAATTTCACGCGTCGAGAAGCTCGACTTTAGCAAGACGCTTTGACACCCAGTCTGTGTACATGGATAGCAAAGGTGGAAGTGCTTGTTCATGTATTAGAACTGCAAATCCGAATGATGCTGAGATTTGCCGCTCTTGTTGCGCCGGGAAGGATTACTTCTCCTTTTTCACGATCTCCAGTCTAAATCCGCATATCTGGACTGATACCCCACCTGACGCTCAGCGCATGTGAACGCCAAGACTGCACGCGCTAGCATTCCCAATTTACTCAGTCCTCCGCCATCACGTGCGTCACGCACTCGGCATTACCAAAGATCCAGTGATATGGAGGCAACTTTGCAAATCTGTAGAAGGCGCAGTGACCTGGTGCGCTCTATGAAACTCTCTTCCAATGGCAAGCGGAAAAGCCAAAATTGTCCTCAGATGCTGCTCCACTAGTCACCGGAGGCTGCAAGTATTTTTTCTCGAGCTGTACCTATGAAAAGCTTCACACGATACTCTCGCCATACTGTTTCGACTACGAAAAGGTTGCATTTTTGCCACGGCTGCAACATTCATTACGCACGGATCAGCGTAGGCTGTATATTTCTAACGTTATCACTACAAGAACTGCGATATCTCGTACTATGCCGCAGAGCTGGGGCCAGATCCGGAGGGCCTCTCTGATCAGCTTACAGAGGATTCTCAGTCTGCCGTCGCCAGAGTCGCGCTATTCCGCCATAGCCGCTAACGTGCCTGAAGGAACTTTCAAGGCCCGTGGAGCGCGAGCGAGGCCGTTAGATTGGTCCGCCTTCCGCCAGCAATATATTGATCAGCCGCCGTCCACCACCTTGGGACAGGATGAGGAGACTTGCCCTGTCTGCTACGACAGGATGCGCATGACAACAGGACAGGCAATGCCCATACGGCTGCCGTGTCAAGGCGGCCATTTGATCTGTCGTGGCTGCGCCCGCAGCTGGTTCACGACGTTCAAACAGAATGGACAGGTCCAAAACACGTGGTGAGTCCTCTTGGCTAGGACCTCCACCACATAAGATGTTCCTTGAATGCATTGCTGACCCTCGCCTAGCCCGACATGCCGAGAAGCAGTATTCAAGCCGTACAACTGCTTCGAGCCGACCGTGGAGTATGAAGTCGACTTTGCGGGTCCAGATTGGGAGGCAGCACAGCGCCGCCGAGATCGGCTGAGGAATTGGGCTCGGAGTGCGCTCTCGTCGTAAAGCGGAATTTGCATATTCTCGTAGAAGGGGAATCTCCCCGACCAAGAAAGAAGTCTTGAGAATCAGCCGTTGGATGAAGCCCCATCCTCGACGGCCGCCGCCGCCGCCTTCTTGGCTTTGTCGCGCTGCTTCTTCTTCACCTTCTTCTCGCGGTTGCGCCGAATACGCTTTTCCTGCTCGGCGGCCTCTTTTGCCTCGGCGTCCCGTTGGTTCTGCTCTTCTCGAGCTGTCGTTGCGGCAGCCTTGGTCCGCACTCTCACCCGAGCCTTCTTGCCAGGCCTTTTTCGTTTTGTCAGAATGTTGCCGCCAGCAAGCTTGGACTGGAGAGATTCGGAGCCAGATAAAAGAAGGCGCTGCCGTTTGGTATCATGCACGTGAAGGACTTTCCAGCCGTAAGCACAGCCTGGCCAGATACTCCGGGCGTGGGACAGCACTTGCTCGCCAGTCATAGCAGCTACCTCGAATTCTCTCTGCTGCTCGGCGCTTGCTGGCTGAGTAAAGTAATAGCCTTGGTCTCGGCTCCTTATGAAGCCTGCATCTTGCTCGGCCAAAGGAGGCGTGTTCACCCGAATCTTAGCAACCGAGGTGGCCTCCTGTGGATTACTTTCGGAAGGCGCGAAGAGGTAGAAATCCATTTCTTCGTCATCTTCGGCGACGTTTTCATTACCAACATTGGGTTCATTGCGTCGCACGAATTCGAATTCCTCCAGGCCCCGGACATCTTCGATATCTGGTGAGGACGGCGGCTCGTCGTCCGATGGAAGAAGCTCCGAACGGTCAACTATCCGCTCCATCGTACAGTCGAGTGTGCACACGATATTTCGTAATAAATTATTGCTGATGGTGTTCCGGTGGCATTTTGCGAATTTCGATGAATACTTGTCGAAGCTTTCAGATGCACAGAAGGGTCAATAGGAGATTTAACTTCACCCGAAAGGCCGGTGGCCCGAGCGCCCGGCCTACGTTTACCCGGTTTATCACGTTGGACAGTGGAAGCACTTTGGGGTCACTTTCAACCGGAACAATGCATGAAAATGTGATAGCGCATTCTCAATGGACCAAAGCACTCGCCCATACCTTCTTCATCAATCGTCTCAGCCGGAATCATTCCTTCCATTATCCAATCCAAAGTACAAGCCGTTTCGTGATTTTGTAAACTGCTCGCGTCGCTCATGCATCTCCTTGCGCATTGCTCGTGTCCCTCGTAAGCATATCCTGCACACGAAGAACCGTCCGAATATGACCCATGCTAAGGTGCCTTCCCTGCTTCTTTCTTGCAAGTAGTCTGCCAGTCTTCACGAGATTCTTGATCTCTCTGCCATTGATGTCGAGCTTAGCAAGAGACTCAATATCGGCGTCGGTGAGATCGCTGTCATTTTGAGGGAAATCCACAGAGGGTCTAACGAAGGTCTCCCAGATGTGCTTCTTGGCGTAGAAGTCCAAGACAGGGTACTGGATCACGAGTGCGATTCTGGATTGGAAGGCTCGGTCGATCATGCCACCGCGGTTCGTTGTGAGGAAGATGACGCCTTTGTAGTATTCCAGCAGCCGCAAGAATACTGTCGCACGATTAGTACGAATGTCTCTGGTTTCTGGTGGTCATCCAACATACCGGCTACGAGCTTATTGCGGTCGATGTCTGTCGCAGCTCGTTGCTCAAGGAAGACGTCGCACTCGTCTACCAGCAAAATCGCTCTCCATCGGGCGCACAGATCAAGCATGCTCTCCAGGTTCGCCTCGACAGAGGAGGCATCATGTCCCAGATCTCCAGCGCTGAGAGTATATAACGGCTTCTCTACTTCCTCAGCAACTGGAACGATGTCAGAAAGTCACCATAGCACGTAACATAAACAAATCGTCACTGACCAGCTTCTGCAGTTAACGTTTTGCCGACGCCGGGCTCGCCTTTGAGCAGGATAGTTATACCACGTCCTGGTGGTCTCATTAGTACAGTTACAGAGGGAACGAATGACATGCGGGGGCTACTACCTTTTCCATCGACGATGTCGTCGAACGAATCTAGGCTTTCCATCTGGGAGGTTACGAAGGCAAGAATGAGGTCTTTGTGGTCAGAAGGTAGAACGAGCCGCTGGAACGTCGCGGGGTTGAATTCGATTTCCGAGACGTTGTCGACATTAAAGTCACCTAGGTCTCGATTAGCGGAGGAGTGATGCAAAGAGGTGATGCTAACGTGCCCCATTGCTTCGTGGTAAGACAAACCCCACGCACGGTAGGACGACAGAATCGGTAGAAGGGCGCAAGCACAGGAACTTCATCAGGATCGAGAGCGAAAGCCCAGTCGAAGGGGTTACGTGGTGGGACATCCTTCGTAGGTGACCTTCGATACTTCCTAGACGTTTTGCCCTTTTTGGTCTTCGGCCGCGGAAACCCATGAGGTTCCAACCCAAAGCCAGCAAACGGATCCTCCACTGGAGGAGGATTCAGGCTTTCCATTCCTGACAGTGAGGAATCAGCCGCTTGGGAGTCGATTAAGATGCGTCCGTTGTCTAAGTTCTTGGACGCACCCCAGCCAATGGGGTCACGGGGCGTCCAAAGACCATTGTACGACTTGTAATGGATACCACTGAGCTCTTCGAACCGACGGCCACGCTCCGAAAGCCTCTCTGAGAGGCTCGATGCGTGAGGATGAAGTGCAAGGGGAAACACAGACAGATCGGTGATTGCTTTGCAGCCGTCGTACGAGAAGATGGTGAGAAGCTGACGTTGCCACCGAAAACCCCGGGCACACCAGGTGATGTATTTACAATCAATGCTGAGGCTTGGCCACGTTGGGCGAGATACACTCTCGAATTGGTAGATTCTCTCGTGGCCATCGTAATTCGTGTAGACTTCCGCTCCTGGATAGAACAGAGTCCAAGCATCATCGAACCGCGCTACACCAGTCTCCAAGATGTCTTTATGCTCTTGAACGTGGGGACCGACTTCGGGGCGAATGATACTGTCGAAGAGCTGCAGGTACTCCTTGGCATCGCCATCCCATTCCGATCGGAGCAGGTCTTCGTACTCTTCCCAACGATAGAAGAAATCACGGAAAGGGGCCTCGAAGATCAGTCGCTTGGATTTGAAAGCTGCCTCTAAGGCGGGATAGTCCTCAAACACACAACCAAGAAGCTCCATGAGAGCAGCATTCTGCACGACAATAGAGTCGAGACAGAGCTCCTCGTCCTCGACGTAGTGGCGAGTGATGATGGCGTAGTTGGAGTTTGCTGCAAGACGAACGGCCTTCTGGACCTTCTCTTCCTTCGGCGACTCATCGACCCATTTGTTGCGCTTGTTCCTGTATAGCTTCTTCACCTTGGCATCCTTCCCAAGATCAAGGCTCTCCTCATTGTCATCAATCTGATCGCCAATATCATCAATGTCTTGATAGGAAGAGCCTTCGCTGTTGATTGATGCCATTGCTGAAGAAGCTGGCAGGTGAGACGGAAGGAAGATGATGAGCAGAGGAGGGAAGTGGTATTTGTACTTACCAGGCGAAGCCTGAACTGTGAAGCCTCATTCTACCGCGCCGTGATCAGGCGGGCTGAAGAGCTCCAGGCTGCAGAGCTCACCGGAGGATGAAAGGCATCGTGATCGTGGCGGTTGCTGAGCCATTCAATCAGCTTTCATCAGCATGCGGGTTGACAGAATCTGCAGTGCAACATCGGAACAGGAAAGGCATAAAAGGTGAGCTCAAGCTCTAGAGCAGTGTAGCCGGGGCGATGTGTTGGACAACCTGATGCTCTGTCGTTGAGGCTTACCCCTGAAACCAATCGAGCTGGGAGTTCGGGGCACTCCTGCCTCAGGCACAACGGACCGTTCCGCGGCGTTCACATGCAGAGCTCCAGCATCTCAGCAACGTTGTTGAGACTGCAGCTGTGTCCACCCCATCGCCCGATCCCTTCTTTTCGATGAGAAACGCGCAATCATGCCAACACTGAAGCCCGCTCTGCTACTCGCCTGTACGGCACTGACATTCGCTGCGCGCCTGACGATCTCGATACCAGGCTCCAACCTCTTACCAAACCCGTCCGAACTTCCAGCCTCTACCCACGCTGTACTACTCGGTCCTCCGGGCGTGCGATACGATACGTCCCTGCGCAGAGACAATAGCCTCGTGTTCTCCAATCTGCCGGAAGCGAGCTACTTGCTCACCGTGCATTCTCGCGATTACTTCTTTCCTCCTCTCCGAGTGGACATCAACAGGACTGAGGGCGAAGGTGCGCAGACAATCGATGCATGGCAGACATTCAGAGGGAACGAATGGAACAACAAGGGCCCGTCGTATGGCTCAGGGAAGGATGAGCTCAGTGTACAAATAAGGCCAAGCGGCAAGAAAGACTTCTACCAAGTCAGAGGAGGCTTCAGTATACTGAGCTTTTTGAAGAGCCCAATGATTTTGATGGCCCTGGTTTCAGTCGCCTTGATATTCGGCATGCCGTATATCATGGATAACAGTATGTTATACGCCTCGGGTATTTGCACTTACATGGACGAAGCTAATACATTGCAGTGGATCCTGAAGCCAAGGCTGAGTTTGAGGAGATGCAGAAGAAGTCTCCGCTCACGGGATCAGGCGCCTCGAATTCGCTGCAGAATTTCGATCTCGCGGGCTTCCTTGCTGGCCGCTCTTCTACACCAGCCGCGGGAGAGGGCAGCTCATCTGGGGGCGGAGGAAAGAAGAGATAGCTCTCGCTGTGTTCTCCATCGTCGATAGAAGCAATCTATTATCGTGTGAAAATGGGCTCTCCTACCTTTTCCCTTGACTGCTTCTGAACCTTATGTCAACTGCTCCTTCGGCGCGATTTCATGCCTGAGGCACACACATCGATCGGCCGAAAATTTGCCGGCTTCGCGTCTCGCAAGTCGTACCTCTTGCTGTCCCGTCACCGGCGCAACCAAAACATCACGACCCGCGAACACAGCCATTGTCTTCTCCGAAAACGCCTTCGCTCTCTTCAATCGACGCTCGCGACTTGGAAAACACTCTGGTAGCTGCGCGCGACGAGCAGCGTGACGGGAGGACTCGTGTTATTGTGGGATTGAGATTGGGCGCGGCACGCGAGAAGCATGGATACTAACACCGCTTTCGCGGACGAGGATGCGCGCGCGCCGGGTGAAGCATCGGACGAGATGATCCAGGCAGAAAACGAGGCGACCGAAGCAAAGCAGGAGGCGCATCAGGACACGTCCATGGTTGAGGGCGCGGACGATGCGACCGTCAAGCAGCAACCGATCGATACTGGCGCCGCGCCGGTATCAGACAACCCACTCGACGCCCCAGAAGCGCCTGTACCAGAAAATGCAGAGGAGGGCGGAGAGGACGAGGAAATGGGTGACACCAAGGATGGAACTCCAGCTGCCGACCCAGCGCCCGCAGTCACCAAGACTGCTGCTGAGCAGTCTGCCCGCTCGCACTTGATTGACCAAAACCACGCAATCATCTTGCCCTCATACTCAGCTTGGTTCGACATGCACCAGATCCATAACTTGGAGAGGAAAGCGTTGCCCGAGTTCTTCAACAACCGAAACAGGAGCAAGACGCCAGCAGTGTACAAGGACTATAGGGACTTCATGGTGAACACATATAGATTGAACCCGGCCGAGTACCTCACAGTCACAGCGTGCAGGAGAAACCTGGCTGGTGATGTCTGTGCAATCATGAGAGTGCATGCGTTCCTCGAGCAATGGGGCCTCATCAACTACCAGGTAAGGTGTTTGCGCGTTCGTGACTGGATCACTAGCTAACACTTTTCGTAGATTGATCCAGACACCAGACCGTCTAATATCGGGCCCCCGTTCACGGGTCATTTCCGTATTACGGCGGATACTCCCCGTGGCCTCCAGCCACATCAACCTGCAGCTGGCAGCAGCGTCACAGCTGGGAAGGCTCACGCCGGAACTGAAAGATTGGCTTCAGCGGGTAAAGCCGATCTGAACTTGGAAGTGCGAAGGAATATCTACGACGACAAGGGCAAGGAAGTGACTCCCTCGAAAATCGAGGGCGAAGAGTCAAATGGAGATGCCGCGAAGACTTTGGAGGAGAGCCTGAAGCAGGACAGCAAGCAGTACTTCTGCTATTCTTGCGGGAAAGACTGCACCCGCGTGCGATATCACAATTCGAAGAACCCGCCTACGAGCGCTGCAACACCAAAACCGAACAAGGAGCAAAGATATGACCTTTGTAGCTTGTGTTTCCAGGAAGGCCGATTCCCCAGCTCCACCACTACTGCTGACTACGTCAAACTCGAGAACGACTCGTACAAGAGCCTCGGCGATAAGGAGAACCCTTGGAGCGATTCTGAGCTGCTACTTCTTCTGGAAGGTCTGGAAATGTTCGATGACAATTGGGAACAAGTTGCCGATCATGTCGGCTCGAGGACCCGAGAGGAGTGTGTGATGAAGTTTTTGCAGTTGGAGATTGAGGACAAGTACCTCGACGAAGTTCCAGCCGCAGTTGGAAGCACAGGAGCTGCACCAGACCTTGCCTTTCTCTCTGCCGGACGACTTCCATTCAGCCAATTCGATAATCCCGTGATGTCAGTCATGGGCTTCCTGGCTGGCCTTGCAGACCCGGCGACCACCGCGAAGGCTGCTGGAAAGAGTGTGGAGGAGATGCGGAGGACACTCAAGCAGCGCATTGAGAAGGAGACCGAGCCAGGCGCTGAGAAAGACAATGAGAAAGATAAGGACACATCTGCGCAGCCGGAGCCAGTCAAGGACGAGGAACAAGGCGAGAGCATGGACGTCGACGACACCACTTCGCTTGCCACACGAGAGCCACCAGCAGCAAACGATCTCCCGACAACCGCGCTGTCACTGACCGCAGCCCGTGCGGCTGCGCTTGCCTCGCACACTGAGCGTCAATTGACAAACCAAGTCTCGGCTGCCGTCAACTTGCAACTCCAGAAGCTCGAATTGAAATTGCAGCAGTTCAGCGAGATGGAAGCTCTCCTGCAGGCAGAGCGTCGCGAAGTCGAGCGCATGCGCCAGCGGCTCTTCTTGGATCGACTTCAATTCCGTCGGCGAGTGCGCGAGACCGAGGCAAAACTGGCAGGCATGAAAATTTCGGTGCCCTCTGGCGAGAAGCTTTCGATGAGCGTGGGTGATGGTGCAGTCGGCGAAAGCGTCGAGCCTTTCCAAGAAGGCATGGAGGGGTTCGTGAGGCACGAGATATAGGTTCAATCAGGAAGGGCGGTGTTAATGGCGCTTGGATGCTTGTCATACCAGGACAGGGTCGTGATACAACGGAGTAGTGGGATGCTTTCGTTCAGAACTGTAAGATGCGCAAGGCACGGAGCGTTGAGCCAGTGCTTAGTGATGATGGAATGAGAGCCACGGGTTCCTCCGGGATTGAAGTGGCTTTTGTAGAACAGATGAGACGGGAAATGCTACCGAAGTTTGAAAACTTACGAACGTGCTGCTTTGCTGTGGTGGCTATGTTGTGCTTCTGCCTAATGATTCAAAGAGGCTTAATTGGTGCGCTCAAACTCTCTAGCTACATCGAATATCTTTCCGTCTGTGCCAGAAGCTCCTATCAGCGTCACACCAAACGGCAGATCTGTTCTGGTGTTAGACCGACACGTAGAAGCTGGCACCGCGTCCAGGGTCTTCTCAAGGGCACGGGCACGGGCACGGGCCGACGGCCGGTTGTCAGGGACTGTCACATGTCGATCCCTCAACCTCACATCCTTCAAAATCGTCATCGGCATCAAGACCACCTCACCGTCGGCACGGCCATCAGTCTGCGCCGTGGCATCAACTCAATCGCGCTATCTTGCACGCAAACCTCCCGGATGCTCTCTAATCAGCAGTCCACGCGACTGGACGCAGGCCGAATTGAGACACTCACCAGATCGAAGGAGAAGACGAAGGAGAAGAACTAGAGTCCTAGATTGA
Source organism: Lecanosticta acicola (assembly GCA_963674455.1). NCBI lineage: Eukaryota > Fungi > Ascomycota > Dothideomycetes > Mycosphaerellales > Mycosphaerellaceae > Lecanosticta > Lecanosticta acicola. The sequence continues at coordinate 64,694 of CAVMBE010000096.1, forward strand.
AGGCTTATCGGCTGTCTATATCGATTTCTGCTCGATTGATCTTGGTCATGCCACTGCTGAGCTTTGCAGAAACGATTTGCTCTCCGCCCCCTGCTTGCTTAGCCTACTTCGAGCAAGCCGTTGCCAGACGTACTCGCCTGCCACTATCGGCTCATATCCTGCCTTCTCCCCTTCCGGAACGCACGTTGAAAGAGGATTGAGGACCGTATCGTAGGATGGGCCGAAGAAAAATGGAATGCTGAACCTTTCACAGCCCGTCCCGTTGTGTACTCGATGAACGGTTGAAATGAACACATCATTTGACCACCGTGCTAGCATGTCTCCAATATTGACCACGAATGTTCCAGGTACCGGGGGCGCTTGGATCCACTGGCCGTCCACGTTCAAGATCTGCAGTGCAGGCTGAGCTCCTTGACAGAGTATGGTGAAGGCCTCGATGTCGGTATGCGCACCTATGCCGAGTGCGTCTGGCTGGTCTGGATCCTGCGCCGGGTACTTGAGCAGCCTCAGCATTGCACCGGGATGTACTACTGTGGAGTCGAAGAATTCTTCAGGCAGATCCAGAACTTTGGCGAATAGTCTGACCATTCGACGGGCGAGCCTCAAAACTTCTCCATAATAGGCAGAGACTCCAGCTTGGAAACCTTCCATCGATGGCCACGCATTTGGGCCTTGCATAGGGGTAGCGACATCTTGTCAGTGTCAGCGCAGTGACGTCTGGCTGAACTGTAAGCCTTTCACCTACCGTTCTTGCTCACGGGAGCTGTCTCGTCGAAATCTGGATCCAAGTCCGGCTCGTAGCCGCAAATAAACGCCTCGTTCAAGTCTGCTCGCTTCGACTTATCTGTGCGAACCTCGGCCATTGGCTCATAACCTCGCAGAATTTTTGACTTCTTGTGGTGGATTTCTGCCTTTGTCTCGAGAGACTGGTCGAAAAAGTCTTTGGCTGTTTGGAAAATCCCATCTATCACTTTCGGGGACACACCATGATCCTGCGGGGCACATCAATCAGCGTCTTGGTTGTGCTGGAGACATGGACTAGACTCGCCTTCACGTAGAAGAAACCGACCCGTGTACAAGCGTCCCGCAGCTGGGCGATGATGTCTTCTTCAGATGCAGCAAGCGATATCGTCGGGATCTCGTTGAACTCCGCATTGCGAGCATTGTTGCCAGCTAAATGCCGTGTCCGGCCCGAGAAAGAGGTAAACTATACAACAGATCAGCAGAATGCCTACTCGACCCATGCTTGCGTACCTGTGCCATTGATGCTCGGTTGCTTCCTACTGACAGCCAAACATACCATCCGTTAAGGCTGAACTCTAACTATTCAGAGCATAGGAACACTCTTCCAGTGCCGTAGGGTGGATTTTGCCTATCGCTATCAACGAACTCGCCCACAGTCGCCATCAGTGGCCGTGGGCGAAACCACAGCAAGGATTCGCCGCTGCTCTGTGGCTGGCAGCCGGGTGCCTGCATGATAAGACAGACCCCTGCCGAAAGTATTTCTGCGGGAAAACCTCGTGGCTGTCGACCCCAATTACCACGCAACAATGACAAGATACGTTCTTTGACAACATTTGACAGAAGTACAGCATCCGAGAACAACCATTTTAAGCCGGTGGAATCAATCCAACACCGCCAGCACTGGCCTCAAGTCGAAGATGTCGACCGTCCTCCGCCAGAGGCTCGAAGCGACCAAATGCAACCTCAAGAGCAAGAAGAGCAAAGCAGGATGCACCCTCCCTCGATAATCTTCTTCCTTTGGGGACGAGAATTCTTGGTCCAATGTCGATGTGGACGTCATGCCCCTCGAGCGAAGAACATGGATTTCGCTCACACTTCGACATCAGGGGGGAAATGCAAAAGCCAGAAAGCTTCCTTAAGGCTCTATTCGCCACCAATGGCACCACGATTGCAATGTGTACCATTGCTGGAGTTGCGATCTACTACTTCACTGGCCGACAAGTGCCATCGCCATGTGCAAATGTCTGCCTGATGGGGAGAAGGCGCATGTGAGGGGGAAAAGGAGGCGAGAGCAGTGATACCCTTGATTTATTGAGTTTATGAGTGATCAAGATTAGATATCCAGAGTGCCACATGCAAAGGCGATTGCACTGCCGTGGAGTTGATGCCTGAGGCATCATTGTCACCACAAAAGTATGACGCAGTGAACAATCAGTTAACATCCATGGATGCGCTTCTTCCTTCGCTATACATCTCGGTCCAGTTCCACTCCAGTCTCTAAATACATTCTCCTAATCTCTCCTAACCCGAACCATTGCAATCGCTCTGAGAGACTTGCGATCGCCCCTGATCACCTAGCGACCTGCGGAATGTCATCTCGTGCGCTACGCAAGGCGCAACGCGAGAAGGAAGAACAGGAGCGGCTAAAGCAACTTCAGGAAGATGCACGTGCACTGGAAGGAGATGAAAGCGAGGAGGAGCTATCTTTAAGGTCCGCGAAGAAGAGCGCGTTTGCAATGCTGCAAGAGCAGGAAGATGGCGACGTGGAAGAGCCAGCAGATGAAGACCATTCAACACCGAACGAAGAGCCTCTGGAGCCTGCGGCACCTAAAGCTTCGTCAAAGAAGAAGAAAAAGAAGAAGAAAGCAAAGGCAGCTACAACGGAGGCTGTTGAGAAGACAGAGGAGCTGGACGAGATTGATGCCGCGCTCAAGCAACTGTCAACAAATGGCAATGGCTCTTCCTCCGCGACCACGGCAGCGGGTGTTGATTCTCACGTAGATGAGGCATCTCGTCTGCTTGCTGTCGACTCGAACCACCTCCATGCGCAGAATGAAATGCGACGGTTGTTTGGTCGTGCTGCACTTCAGCAGGACGATGAGGAGCAACAACCTCCACCGGAAGCACTTGGCGGGAATCGAAGACAACAGCGACGAGTGCAGCAGGTTGGCCTCGCACAGGCTCTTCGCGGTCAGCGACAAGGAGGTCGAACTGGTCTGGCGGCCATGGCTCTACGACGCAACATCTTCATTCAAGGAAAAGAGGAGTGGCCGAATGCGACTGGAGGTGGTCTTGGCATGGAAGTGGAAGAGAAGCGAGCGGACGGCACGGTACTATATCGATTCGTGCACAACATGGCATATCAAGATGTGCAGTCACAGTTCGAGACCTGTGTTGCTTCCATGGACCCTAATAGGCTTGTTGCTCTGTGCCAGATGAACCCGTACCACATCTCAACGCTGCTTCAAGTTTCCGAAATCGCGAAGCAGGAAAGAAATCACACAACGTCTGGGGACTTGTTGGAGCGCGCTCTATTTTCATTTGGCCGAGCGGTACACAGCACCTTTTCGAGGAACCTCGCGGAAGGAAAAGCCAGACTCGACTTTAGACGGGCTGAGAATCGAGAGTTCTGGCTGGCGAGCTGGCGATACATGCAGAATCTCACAATGCGAGCCACCTGGAGAACAGTATATGAATGGGCCAAGCTTCTGCTTTCGTTATCTCCCGAGGAGGATCCTTACGCCATGTGGCTGGTCCTCGACCAGTACGCGCTTCGATCGCGGCAAGATCTGGACTTCCTCAATCTTAGCAGGAATGCAACTCTCAAAGAAGTTCACCGCGCCATGCCCAATGTACAGCTCAGTCAGGGCCTGGCTGAATACCGTGCCGGCAATAAGGGTAAGGGAAAGCAAGCGCTCTTTACTTCCATCGGCCGATTCCCTTGGGTTATTGCGAGACTCATGCAAGAGCTTAATTTGGATCCTCCGCCTGCGATCTGGGGCAAGGAACCTCGTTCGTCGAAAGAGAAGCTCTATGCGGAGCTTTACGCGACTCGAGCAAAAGACCTGTGGAACACACCCGAGAATACAAGCCTTCTGATTGAGATTGCAAGCGCGCTGCCGTCTGACACGCCTGCAGCTGCCATTGACGCCGACGAAGTCACACGTAACGAAGCCAGACACGTTCTTCTGTCAGACACACCGGCACTTATCGCCCTTATTCCACGCAAGTTCACCCAACAGATGGACAGCGCGTCGGATCCTCTTCCACCCGAAGACGCCTATCCCGCCGACGTGCAACGCCAATCTGGAAATGCCCGAGCCAGTGGCGGGATCGCTGGGCTGCAGCAGGTCGAGGAGAGTGTTCGCGAGTTTCAGAGTCTTCACCAGTTCTTCGCAGAGCTGTTCCCTTGGTTCAGGAGTCCAGCACAGCCTGCAAGGAACGAAGATGAGGAGACTGATGGAGCCGGAGACCAGCGCGAACGACCGCCAGCAGACCATGAAACGTTGATGCAGCAGGTTGAAGAGGCGGGTGTTTCGAGGCAGGAGTTCGATCAGCGGACGCAACGCCTCATACAGCTTCAAGATCAACTTTTTGGTGCTGGTGGCGTGGGGACTGAGCTACTGAACCGTTACGGCCTTGCACCAGAAGATGGCTCTGACGATATGCCCGAGCTCGAACAGAGACCTAATCAGGCTCGGGTGGAAGATGCTGCCGACGAAGATTGAGCAGCGCTCCAGACCCAGTCATTGAAGCGCACTTTTTGCAGCAGGTCGCCGCTTTTGTCCTGCGCCCTCGCCTGAAAGTCGATTGCGAACTGAGCATGACTATGTCGCCACTGCGGCGAAGGTCAGAATGGCTTGCAGACGTCCCGATGGCCATAAACATATTCGCTCAGGCCTCAAACGCGTTATCGACTGCGACTCTTGGCTTAGAGGAAGGCACATTATGGCTTGGATGTGGTGAGCAGGGCATATAGGTATGTACAGAGTCTATTTGCTTCCAGACCATCCCGCGCTCAAATCGCAGAGGCGATGAGCATCGGCAGACGCTACTTTCGTGCTGGAGAGCGTCGCTGGCAGGGATCATAGCCGGAAATGCTCAAGAGCAGAAGAGCTAAGTCACTGTAGACTTGACGAGTTGGTAGGTCGAGGAATTTCATCCATTCGTCTGCAAGCTTGCTCTTCGTTCTGCGGCTTCGATGTCCCCCTTCCCATGGCATGCACTCACCCGGCAAGGCCAGGCTGCTTGCCAAGCGGGTACAAGACAGAGAGAGAGTAGTCCAGCCAAGGTAAACCTCTCTGATTCCCGTCCGTGCCCTGCTCAAGGCAAACTCAAGAACAAGTCCAGCATCTTGGGATAATTCGGCGTTCCCAATCCCGTTACAGGATCCTAAGCAGAAGAAGAATCAAAGTCAGCATCAAGATAAAATTCAGTCTTTCCTAGAACCCCTACAATTCAAGAAGGAAAAAATGAAAAAGGAGAACTCACCCATCCCTTCGCACACCTAAACCCTTCCGTGCCACACCCCGGATTACTCCCATTCACGATATCGTTCAAGACACCTGGATGCTCATACAACACAGGATTAATGAAGCCCACGGGCCCCTTGCCCACTCGAATCCTCTCTTCTACGATCCGATTCACCAGAGCAGCGAAGATGGGAGAACTAGCGCTGGTCCCGCCGCTGAGGGAATAGTTCCCCTGGACGTAGACGGCGATATTATCCCCGTTGGCGGCGACATCGGGAATCCCGCGGCCGTTGCGGTTGTAGACCCCGCCGCTGCTGCTGTTGAGGTAGTCGCCGTCGTAGTAGTACGGATACGGCGGGTTGGAAGTGGCGTAGTACGCGGCGATCGCCGCAGTCTGGTAATCCGGAATCGCAAAGATGTTGGAGAACCCTCCGCCGGAATAGAATGCGCTGCTGTAAGGATGGCCAGCGGGATCATCGACGGCGGATTCCAGGTCGTGGACGCTCTTGCCGGGGAATACTTTTGTGGCGCCGACGTTGGTGAGGTAAGGGCAGGAATTGGGCTGTGTAGGGGAGAAGACGGTTCCGTTTCTGAGACAGCCGTTTGGTGTTGGGGAACCGGCGTAGCCGCCTACACCTGTATCTCCTGAAGCGACGAAGATGGAGACGCCCTGAAGGCCGAGTTTGAGGAATTCGTGGCATTGGCGGCGTTGGTAGTAGGCCGGGAGGTCGGCTTCTTGTTCGCCGTAGGAGATGGAAATGACGTTTGTGGGTTTGTAGCTTGGGTGGGAAAGTGTCAGTTGGGGACGGAGGAAGATGGGAGGAAAGGGAGGGAGACTGACACGCCACACATCAGAGTGCCATTATATCCATTCGGATCAGGATATGTCGGGTCCAAGACCGGATCGTTGCCCGTTTCGCCATACGCAGAATAGGTGCAATAACTCCCGTCAATCGCGTCCAGAAACGTGTTGAAGATTCCCGTTGCGCTCTCGCTATACCCTTGGGCATAGTACGGGTCGTCCGTCTGGTACAAAGTCGTCGTCTGCGGATAAATAATCGGAATCGCCAATTCGAAGTCCAGATCGCTTTCTCCACCGGCATCGGCGACTGTCACGGGAGCTTGTCCGCCATCGATGGAATCCAGAATTGGATGCGTTCCGTTGGGAATGTAGCGCGTGAAATTGGAATAGAAGAGATTCAGGTCCTTTTGAGAATAGTAGTCGCCCTCTTCAAAGATGCCCATGGAATTATTGGGGCTGACTTGAGCTTGCGAATTCGGAGGTGTGAAGTGATAGAGGGCTTGAAGACAGGCTATACCAATCATCAGCACCATGCAACGCGACAAAAATCCCCATACATACCAGGCGTAATAGCCACATCACAGGTCTCCAACTCATTATAATCATGAACCATATCCGGCGCAGGGTGCTGAAAAGGTTTCTTCCATCCAAACGGTCTCCCGAGCCCCGGCTTCCCAAACCCTCTCTTCCTCATCTGAGACCGCTTCACCCCCGGCGTAATAAAATCCACATGTTTACTCAAATGCTTCGGGACATGATATTGCTCACACCCAATCATGGAATGTCCCTCCTGGTCAAGTTCGTATTCGTGATAGGTAGTATGGAGAAGGTTCTCAGCTTCTTGGACCGTAGCATCGAAAGCTAGCCACTGTTTGTTTTCAGTATGTTTGATGCGTGATTTGGAGATACCGGAGGACGTGAGCCATTCTAGGACCGCGGATAAGGTTTCGTTGGAAGGCTGGAAAGCCTCGATGACCTGTTCCTGTGTCCAGTGACGACCGTAATTGGAAGAAGTTGGATGAGAAACCTCATTCAGCCAGTCGTGAGCTTTGTCCAGATTGCTTTGTTTTAGGCCAATTCTCATGGGCAAGTCAGTTTTCCCATCCAGACGACTTCTCTTCGCCGACGAGGTGGGAGCAGAGAGATCTCTCTTCTCGTGAACGACATGGTTCTCTGGAAGAACAGCTCGCGCAGTGGTTAAAGGAACGAACGCCAGCAAGGCTGTGAAGGAACGGTGAACGCGCATAGTGGCAGAAACTCCGCCTGAGTGCTCTCCTGCAGGAACTCATCCATTATATTATTATATGGACAGCACGCAGGCGACGTTGCGCCCGTCACGTCGCGATAGGGCGCCCCTGCTAGCTTCCATGTGGTCCAACGAGCAGGACCGGTATCTTTCCAGTTTTGGCGCTGGTGTGTACCCGTCTTGCCAAGCGGCTTGTGAAAGCATGGCGGAAGCGTGGTTGGTCGGATATCTCCTGCATTGTGAAGGTGGTGTGGTGCCGCACGGAGTTTCAGAGAGTTTGCTTGCTTTTCCAGACGAGATATGGCCTCGTGATGATGTGCGGTGGAACGAAGCGCGCGATACCACAGATACGAGTTGTGGACACCGTGCCGCTAGAATCATTCGGGAAGGTGCGCGTGCGTGTGCGCATGCAGATGCATCTTGCAGCGTCACGTGCAAAAAGTCGACTGGCGGTGCGCATGTTCAAGTGTGTGGCTGTCGTTCTTCGCGCGCATGTTCCTCCCAGATAGCGAGGAAAGCTTCAACACTCGTGATCGTCCGTAATGCTCCTCGAGAAGAAGGGACCGACGGCAAAAGGCAACGCATTCGCTTCTACAAGATCCGAACTCTGTACTATGCTCGTCAGATCAATACGGTACCCTGTAACCCAAAGTCTCCAGCTTTCGACAACTCGGCATCTCCATTCTCCTTGCCTGCTCCAGCTTCACCTGGTCGGTAAAGAAGAATCCCTGCGCCTCTTGCGCTAACCGCTGTCTTTGCGACTGTTCCCATTCACACTCGCCGGATAATTGTCCCACGCGTTTGCCCTCGGCCATTTTATCCAGCTGTTTCCATTGTGATTTCGAATAGTCCTTCACGTCGAGGGGGTTGACCCAGTAGGGTATATGCAGGCGATTCGAGGTGTGTTGTTGCGTGTGAGGAGGTACAGCCGCATCGAAACGCATCGAGGGACCAGTCGAGCCCGATGATCCGGAGAAGATGGAAGATAGTAGGGGTAGTAGGAACAACAGCAGTAGCGGTAGGATGCCTTGTATCGCCTGCAGGAAGGAAGCCGGTTGCGCATTCTCGTGGTTGTGTGGTCTTCTCCGTGGTCGATCGCCTCCGAATTGCTGTACCCGTATTCCCGGCCCTCCGCCCATGTTGAAGACGAATCCAGGCCCGCCGAAACCTCCCATGCCGCCGCCAAACGGGCCACCCCTTCCACCGCCGAAGAATTGTCGGAAGAGCTCTTCGGGTGATATCTCGTCCTCGAACATGGGCCCCGCACGTCCACCTGGGCCTCTTTGCGATGCAAAACCGGAGAAGGGAGAGGCGCCTGACGCTGAGGCAGAAGCGAAGCGGTTATCGGGGTCGCCGCCGAACTTGTCGTACTTGGCCTTTTTGTCGCCATCGCTCAGGATCTGAAAGGCGTGTGCGATCACTGTTGATCACGACATGTCAGTATGGCCATTCCACAGTTTCCTCGCTCTTGTACAGGTATCCTTACTTTTGAAGGCCTCATCAGCACCCGGATATCCATTCTTATCCGGATGCGTCAGCAGGCTCAGCTTTCTGTAGGCCTTCTTGATCTCCACGTCGCTACACGTCGCCCTCACTTCCTCCAGACCCAAGATGTCGTAGAACGCGGTAGGTTTGCACTTGCGCACCCTTACGACGGCCGCCTTCTGCTCGACGGTGAAGGCGCGTGATGAAGAACCGTCGTCGTGCTTATGATGTGTCGAGCCATTCGCTTGGGCTTTCTTCTCGGACATGGTAGTCCGCGCCCTCGTCGAGGAGGTCTAGATCGAGGTGGATGGATGAGCTGGCGGGTGTCTCTCGTGGCGATATGAGATTGGCGAAGTGTCGTGTGTCCTTTGTCGTTCACGGCGATGCGCGGGGAGCAGGGTGGAGGGTCGGGAGTCGGCGGTTTGTGCGCAGGTGTAGGTGAATGGAATAGAAGTGCGCCGTCCGAGTGTTGCAATCGTCGTGCCCAGACAAAGACGGAGAGCGGATTATGTGATTATTTACACGGGTCGAGTTATGTTATTATTATTTTCACGACTCGAGATGCGCCCGCTTGCCCACACCCGACTTGCATGACGGCGTCTGTGCGCAAGCTAATGGTCATTCACTTACCTCTCGATGCTCGATGCTCCTTCTTGTCATTCCGCAACACACTTTTATGCTCACCAATTCACGTTCATATATCTCGACAAGCTGGCCTCATACTCCAAAGATACCGTTCAATCCTGAAAAAGTACTGCCTTCAAGATGCCAATGCCCAGCAAAGCACCCGACGCCGAAGAGGCGAAACAAGGCATCTTCCAGTACGCAAAAGCATGGGGTGGTAAGTCCTATTCGCCTACTCCCTCTCTACATACACATCGCTTACTCTCCTCCAGGAAACCCTCTCCCATCCACAATCCTCGCGACGCTCATCACAGCCCAACACATGCGACCCTTCCAAACCCTCCCCATGCTCTTTCCGCCCGTCCTCCTCTTTTCCTCCTACCTCAACGTCCAAGGCTTCAAGAAAGACTCGGCGGGCATGACGAGTGCGTGGAGTATGGCATACTTTGTCATCGCCGCGAGAAGGAAACAGCCTTTGACGAAGAAATTCGGGATGAGGGGGATCGTGAGGGGTGCGACGTTGGGTCTTTGCGTGGCTAATGCTGTTACGGGTGGTTGGGCTTATTGGACGGGGAGGAGGAGGGATGAGGGGAAAGAATGAGGTCTCGGAGTGGGTGATGGTGGTGGAAGGGAATGTGGGCGAGGACATTGTACAGAGTGTAAGATATTGTACAGTATGAGCGGGGACGATGACATGGATATGCACAGACACCTCACCGATTTTCTCCTGATATTGGGAGGAGGACAGGTCATGAATCGCGCGAGTCGAGCTCGCGGAGCGTTTGGCAGGCCACCATCTCGACCCATTTTTCATATATCTATGAGAGCGGCATTCGGACAGGGCTGCGAGCAGCGCGTCTTTTCGCATGGTGCCTTCTCCGCCGGGCAACTACCTACCACTCTCAGAACACAGCAGAGGCCACGGACACTTCAAAGGTATCAATAGAAGAGGATAATAAGAATCCTTTCCCAAAATGGACAGCTTCGCAACGGTACGACGGATCCAACAGTGTACCATCAGCAGCATGCATATAAATCTCCAGTCCCAGTTTGCCGACCAGCACCCTCACCACATCGCATTCCATTTCACGCAGCGATAGCAGTCTCCCCCAAAGCCATCGAAGAGCAAACATACTCACTCCGCCTCTCAACGACAACCCAACCAAATCGCCGTTTTCGTCGGAGCAACGCATGAAATTGCAGAAGGGACATCAAATGCTTTCCCTTGGACACTCATAGCTCTCACAATTTGCGTAATTGGAAGATCACGTATGAGATTCGAAGAAAACCCGCGTCGGCAACCGCAAAGAATAGATCCAGATGCCAAACCCCGATTCATCGAAACTGAACCTCGTTGACTTCTGGCGTTGACAGAGCATGCTCGGAAATCAAAGCAAGTGGAGAAAAATTTGATCATCTGTACGTGAGTCCGGGATATCTACCATTGGGTGGAGCTTGATGTTAGATCTCCCCCATCGAGAAAGAACTCAACTTGTAGGGTATTTCTACTCTGCTGAGATCCTATCAGGAAGGGGAGGGTAGATAGAACTCATCCCCAATGCCTGCCTTGTGTCTAAGGCACGGACAAGCCGCAGCTTACTTCAGCATGCATGAGTCTTTAGCTACCTCTCTACCCTTCTCTGATACTACTGCCCGTCCTCTTTCCCCTTAACCCTCCCCTCCGCCTCCGCCCCCTCCCTAATTTCCTCCCAATCCGGCCACGGAATCTGAAACCCGTCCGTGACCCTCCCATACGAAATCCCCTGCAACCTCCCAATCGGCTTCGACTTCGCGGGATCGATATATTTCCTCTCCTCATCCACACAATCCTCCCTCACCCAAAACCTCACCCCTTCCAAGATCGTAATCACATTACTCACCTTTCCCTCCTGACTGCGACTCGAGATCGCATGCTCCGCGACCAGCTTACATTCCACCGCAAACACCGCCTCCGCAATGCGACTGGGCCGGACGTGCTTGCAGGGAGCCGGCGTGAGGCCCGAGAGCGACCATTCGGAGACGCCGTAGGGTGTGTTCATGGCGCACGCGTTGCTCGCTTCCAGAATCTCCTCCGTCAGCACGTGGAGCACGCATTCCCCCGTCTCCCGCAGATTCCGCAGGGAATCCTTCGCGCCCGAGGCATTCGTCGCGTGTGCCACGACGAAGGTGGGCGGGTCGTGTGACATGGCTTGGAAGAAACTGTACGGCGCCAGATTGCTCTTCTCCCCGTCTTGGGAAATCGTACTGACTACCGCTGTGGGCCGGGGGATGACGGCGGAAGTGATGAGACGGTAGTTGTATGCGGGATCGCGTCCGGGTTCGAAGGGATCGATGGGAATCTGTCTGATTTCGGATTTCTTTTCAGGGGCGAGATTGGCTCCTTGTCCGATTTTCCAGTCGGGTTCTCGGGTTTTGGTCCAGGTGAAGGGGCGCTCATGGTCCCAGTCTGGACGAGAGTTCTCTGTGGCTTTGAAGTCTCGCGGCGTGCGTTTGGCGAGGTCTACTTGGCCGGTGCCGGTTGTGTTGGGTGCGGCCATGATGGAGGAAGGGAGTTTTGTGAAAGTCAGTCGATGCTCCTCCTATCGTTGTTCTTGGGCATGTATGTTTTCGCAGATGGGTCGAGGGCGATGGTCAAATAAGAAGCTGGAAGGACTTCCGACTTGTTTCGACGATTCTGTGCTAATTAGTAAGCCAAAATGAAGTACGGCAAGCCGAGCGGCACTTGATAGGCGAGGCAATCCGCCATCACGCAGATATCGCGGCCACTTTCCATAGAGATTGGATTTTCTCTCTCGTAAAGTAGTACTGGTAGTGGTATGGCAAGCTCTCTCACCAGTTAAGGTCTCTGTCTGGAATCAGTCATCGCTGCAAGACAGGCACCAGCAGGAAACAGACAGCCCGACCGGCTTCCAAGCCAGAAGTGAATAATAGCCCATGTTCCACAAACCCCACTTTTCTGTCCATCGTAGCAAAGTCCGTACCTAGTAGCCCTTACTCCATCAATCCGGCATCACTCTCCTCCATATCATCCTCCTCCTCACCTCCTGCAAAATGATCCGCATAGTCCTTCTTGCTGATGCCGTTCATACTCAAATGCCCATTGCTACCGTGCAATACCTTGTCCGCTCTCGACAGGAGCCCATTGACAAACCCATCGGCAGCGTCCTCATCAACGGAAGCCTGTTCGAACTCTCGTTCCTGCTGCAGAATCATCGCCCGCTCTTCCGCGTCGGTTTCCAGAATGCTGCGGACATCTCGCTGGCACTCCTCGACGACTTCATCCAAGTTGCGATCGGCAACGTAGCTCTGCAGAAATTCGTCTTGGATCTTGCAATCCTGCAAGATGGGATCCAGCAGTTCTTCGTTCGGGAAGCGGTACGAGAGATCCTGAGGCAGACACGCAGAACCCAGACATTCACTGGGGGTGAGCATCCGTACGTGACGTCCAGGTTGCTCGAAGTAGTCTGAGTCCATGGCGTAATAGAGCGTCTGCCACGCTGCGGTTCGTCGCAAGCGGCTCCTACGCTCAGTATCCGACTTCTCCTTCGCGAGTTTGACCTCTGCCCAATCGTCATAGATGTAGCAGCGCTTCCAGATCAGTTGCAGAAGCATCTCGAACCGATTCGGTGGCATGCCGGCAGCGGCCGCCTCGAGAGCCTGCAGCGCCAGGAAGAATTCAGAAAATTGTAGGTTGTCGGGATGCTCCATCGGCCTCATGTCCATGAGTGTGAGCACGTCGATCAGCTTGTCAATGTCGAGTGCGATGTGCGCGAGCAACAGTTGCAAGTCGTTTTCCAAGAGTCCGCGGAGAGTCCGGTACTCGGAGACATGGCTGCCATAATTCTCCATGCAGTGGTTCATCTCAGCCATCCGGTCGATCATGCCTCGCAGCTCAGGCTGGAAATGCTTGTAAACCTTCTCCTGGATGGCGACAATGGTTAGCTCGTCCTCTGGCGATGTTCGACGCTTCTTGGCTCCAAAAGCGAGCTTCGAGGTGCCTATGGATTCGCCGCCCTCTTCAGCTGCCAACAACGCCAGCTTTGACATGGACAGTTCCACTTTCTTTGCCCACAGTCGGCTTTCTTGCTGCTCAGCGCTTTGTTCTAAGACCTCCGCAGCGTGAGCAAAGTCGCCTTCACTAGTAATGTCGTTGATCCAGCAAATCTTATATCTGCTCGGGTGAGCGCGTAGGTACTTAGTCAATGGCTTCCTCCACCGCATCTGCGCCTCGTCCAGACTCTCTCCAACCCCGTTGACCACGAAGAGCTTGTCGAAGAACGTATCCGACCATGAAGAGCCATACCGATCGAAGTATTTCCGGATTCGAGCTTCAAGTTCGCTCTGTGACTTCTGGATCTCTGCAATAGCGGCGTCCTGAGCAGTTTCCCGCAATGATTCGAAGAAGTACTGCTCTTCAGCGATCACCATATCGCTCAATGTATGCATGTCCCTGTACTTCTCTGCAATCTTCATGCCGGGATCAGATTGGCCAACGTCGGCAAGTGCGCGGCATAGATCATATCGTTGTCCGTCAAACTTGCGCTGCAGCTCCTTTGCCTTCACCTGCTCTTTCTGCGAATGTCGCGAGGCGTGCCAATTGACGCACTCTCTGGCTTGAAGACAAAACAGCTCTACCAGTTTGGGAGTCAACATTGCGATGTCTTGGGCTGATTCGCTGGCGTTGGGCATCGTATTCGGGTCGTAGTAGCTGGTTGCGAAGTGACGCGACAGCTCTGCAATGCTGACGGTGCTCTTGATGAGCGTCTCTGTCGAGGTCCAGAATTCAGGCAAGTCGACGTATTCCGCCGAGTCGATAAGAACGCCATCTTCAACTAGCTCGGCAAGGATGCCATAGTCTGCAGAATGCTCGAGGCGAAAGTCAAATGCACTATCCAAACATCGGGCCCATACATCGTTCGCCTCATATGCCAGTCGAAGGATGGTGGTGGGGGATTTCTCCTTGTCTTTCTGCAAGTCTTTCAACAGAGCGCATGTGAAGTGAAGTAATTGGTCCAGACGGTGGAGGCCACCGACGAAGAATCGGGGAACAGGGAGCAGCTCTTTCAGTTCCTTTCGGGACGCAAAGCTCTCTTCTTGCTGCTCTTCGGAGAACCATGAGCAAACCTCGTCGAGCAGGGTCGCTTTTCGCTTCCCTTCTCTTTTGATCACCTCTTCAATTTGTTCCTCGTGGACGACCCACAGCTGTTTCGCTGCAGCTACCCGCTCCGCATCCCACAATAGTCGCCACATTGTGGCTCTCGACATCGCCGGGTAGTTCTGTCGCACGTAGTCGACCAAGGCTTTGAGTGCTTTGGCTTTCTTCGCCAGCGCATCCTCGACGTTGGCGGGGTTTTGTGAGATGAAGTTAGTGTAAGGAGTCTCCGCGCGCAGTATCTCCTGGCTCACGGCAAGCGCCGCTTCCTCCACATCCTCGATACTGTACTCCGAGTCGCGTGGCCGAGAGAAGTCAATGATATTGTCGGCTTGCATGCAGCCGTGGAACACAGCTTGTTCGATCCTTGTCTTTGGAGAGATTTGGCGCTCCTCGAGACGGTTGACATCTGCAGCTGTGATGCGCACAAGACCAGCGCCCTCGACAAAAGCAACTGCTTGAGCATGGCTTCCCTTCGCGGCCTCTTCCCAAGTGCTCGAGAATGCCAGATTCCGGTCTCTGCGGAGTTTGATGGCTTGCTCGAAAGTTTCTGGAACGACTGTCAAATCGAACTGTGCAGCGGCTGGGTTGTTTTCAGCCGCAGATGGGTGTTGCGATGCATCCGCGGCCACCAGAATCGTGGCATCCTCGAAGACGACGAAAATGGTATGGCCTGGCTTCGGGAGGAGTAGGCGTGGCTTTCTCTGGTAGCGAATATCTCCGGAGTTTTCGTAGGCCGAAAGCTGCAAAAAGCGCTTGAACTTGACGGGCGAAACCGCATCATCCTCGAGACTAATGTCTGCAATCGTGTAGGTGTGCATGTCTGGTGTTCCGATCCGAAGTAGAAGTAGAAGGCCCATGGCCGTATCCGCGCCAACAGCTGCGAGCGCCTTGCTGTCGAAGGACGACTGTTTATTCGATATCGCAACATCCAGGACCGCAAAGTTCCCCAGCCTGCCAGCCATTTCTGTGTACTCCTGCGATCTCAGCTCGTTCTGAAGCATATCCTTGCAGTCAATGCTACTCCGGAACCCGGATCGACAGGTCCAATCCATATCCCAAAACAGAAGCTCTCCCTTCTCAGTGACAGCCATGGCCTGTAGCTGTCCTTTTGCATTGAGTGGTCTCGTGTGAATTGCACTCAAGTCTTTCCTGAATCCCGCATCCCAGAAGCGCCCAAAGAAGCCTGCATTCGGTTCTGTAGTCCTCAGGAACTGGGATGATATCTTGACCTTTCCAGTCGTGTCGCGAAGAGTAAGTTGTACCAATCTGCCCGAGCTCAGCACGACCACGAAGCCAGCGTGATCAGCCGGGACCAAGTCAACGACGGTCTCTCCACTGAAATTACCAATAGAGCCCTCGACACCTGTCTTGCGATCCTGAAAAAGACCCAGTGATGCGGCACGATCAATGGAATCGTAAAAGACCACCTTGCCAGTTGTCGCCGAGACGAACAGAAGTCCAAGATCCGTCGTACTTGCGCCATTCGAGACCAGCGCGCCAAAGGGAAGCGGGTCAGACGCCTTGCATGGGAATGGCATGTCAAATTTACGCGGACTCGTCGCTGCCAGGTGCGCAGTGTAATCCCATACAATGGCATGCTGGTGTGTGACCGCCAGCGCATTGTTGTGTATTCCTATGCTTCCACGATATTTCAATCCCGGTTCTCGCAGCTCTTTCGGGGTGCTCGGTAGGATTTTGATGTTGTAGCATTGATTATGTGCCAAAGTCGTCGCGCCATCGCCGCGCATCGCCCGCTTGGGGCGGTGCACCATGTGCGCATCGTGATGAGGTGCATTTCGGAAGCTGGCGGTGCTCGCTCGTACGCTGCCGTTCTCTTGCGGTGGATGTTTGCTGCCGTTCACCACAGGAACTGTCTCTGTCTCAGCCGGCTGGCTGGTCGCCGGGACATGCTCGGTCGAGTCGCGCGGCTTAAAGGTATCTTCCTTGACAGCGTTATTCTTCCGCCGCTTAGGTCGGTGCGCAGACTGTGTGCCGTCGTTCTCGAGTTGTGTCTGTCGTCGCTTGCCAGCTGTTGACCGCGTCGTCCGCCGCTCGGTCCCTGGATCGGGCGTCTGGGAATTCGACATGATGCGCGCGCCTCGCCTGCGCCGGAGCACCAGATGGCGAGATGCAGGAGGGTGTATCTGGTGATGTGTCTGGGTTGTCGCGGCGGTGTAGGTTGCGGATGATGGCTTGGTTTGTTTACTGGAGAGGATTCCTTTAGACTTTCTGGCTCACGCTTAACGCCGCTTAAATTGGCTTAGCCCCGAACACTCACTCACCTGGTCACGTTCACCTACTTTCCACTCACCTATCCACGCTCTTCGGGATCAAAATCAGAATCAGAATCAGAATCAGAATCAGACCTTTACACTCATAGCAAGTCCTCAATTCGCCTCTGCGCGGCGATAACATCTACGCTGTTCCAAATCCAACAAACTACTCACGCGTGGCACGAAGCAAAGTATCCATGTACCTCCCAATCAGGTCTCAAATGGAGCTCTGCCCTGATTCTAGTATCATCTATACAAGTTCTATACAGGTTTCGTCTTCTACTGCGAGCAGATGCCCGGCACCTTCTTGGCCCCAACTCCCACCAGCCCATCAACATACGCCAGGAAGGTAGAGATGGGAATCATATCCATTTTTCCAAAAGTCGGGTTACTGGATTGCAGGATCTGGCCTCCCCAGAGTACTCTCAGGTAGTAGCAGCCCCTCTTGCTGTACAACTCGAACACAACTTCAGCGCCCATTCCTGGCCAGACCATGCGATCAAGCTGCAAGATCGAGAGTAGACGCGACAGGGACCCATCATGCGCTACATTGTGCCTGTATTTGATGCTGGATGCCGTTGCGTTGCCAGTCGACGAGGTTCCATTGCCCATCGCATGGCGAATATTTTGAGCGAGTTCGCCCATCCAGACTCCATAGCTGCCTACGCTGGCAGGCAATGACTGGCTCGAGTCTCGGTAGATGAAGCTGTACTCGTACTCTCCTAGTCTGAAGACCTCGTTTGCTTCGGCCTGGCTGACGCAGTCGCTGGTGTTGTTGATGTTGCAGGGCAAGGGCTTGTTGTGGCACAAGCGAGCAGAAAGGTTGTCGAAGTAGTGGTCGAAGCTGACATGCCATGCTGATGCCGTTGGACTGACCCCAGACAGAGCATCCAGGCGATTGTAAAGGCTTTGAGCATCCTTCAAGTGCTCTTGCCAGGCTGGAGCCGTGCTGCCGGAGCCGTACGAGCTGAAGAGGTTAGAAGCATACGAGCAAGAGTATGTCGGCTCCAGTGAATCGATGCTGTCGGGTTGGATCAAGAGTGGCGTGTCCGCGTTCTTGCGCGCCGGATACATGCCAGCAATGAGCATACTAGCCACCTGCGAGGTAATGACATTGTTCGTGACACGATAAGATACCGACTTGGGGTCGTACCCGCTTGGGATGAACTTCAGCATGTCCGAATACACCGCCTTGAGATCAGCGCCGTGCTGGTGGCTATCATCCAGACCTCCCCTCGTAATCTGTGGGAACTGACACGTGCCGTTGAACCCTTGCGGCGGAAAGGGATTCGAGCTCGAAGTGTAGACATCCCAATACGTCGCCGAAGAATCATTCCCATACGGATTAATCGGTTTCCCTCCATAGAAGAGTCCCTCGTCACTGCAAGACCAGGCATACCCTTCCTTGGGGAAAGTGTTATCCGCATAAGGCGTCCGCTTATGGTGTCGATGGATAACTTCCACATATTCCAACTTATATTCCTGATCCGCTTTCGGGTACGTCTTCGGATTCGTGTGTGGCATGTTGCACCAGTTATACGTATTCAGCGGTCCCTGGCTGGAATTTAAGATGAATCCATAGACTCCAGTTCCGTTAATGACAGTCGACAAGTCGTTGACATAGTATTTCGTCGGCGCATGCCATTCCAGACTGACATTCGAGGCTCCAGAACAGTTGAATTGTCCTCCATATCCGTGTCCAGACCCAGACCATCCCCATTTCTCACTTTGCGCTGAGACAAATCCAGTCATCGCCATGCAGAATGGCGGAACAATTTGATGGAATCTCATGATGACCGTAAGAACCGACTGTACTGTAAATATTACCAGAAGACCAAGAATAACGGTCTTATATGATGGCAAGGCGAGCTCCATAGGGTGTCGTACTCGAATGCTACCCTGCTTCCATGGCAAGTGCTAGCTGCGCCGTCGTCATGAGATGTGCGAGAGGTTTGGTAGATGGCACGTTGTTAGATGCAGGTACAACGCGTGCCACCGATCGGCAGGCTCATTGGTTCAGTCCAGCGTGGAGACTCGGTGCGTTCCGAGGAGCATTATCTCGCAACTCAAGAGAGATGGTGACAGCTGTGAGGCATCGTTCGAAAGGCGGTGCTTGGGAAATGAAGAGGAAAGGAAGCGAGATGCTGAGCAGATGCAGGTTTAGTTGCCTGGGTTGCAAGTGAAACCTTGAACTTAGCATGCCAGGAAGCGCAAGATCATAAGGTACTATGCGTACTCTCCCTGCTCGAACTTTTCCACATCCCAGAATCTAGCCTTCATCACATTGTCCGCAAATTCTTGCCCGTCGCATGCCTTGATGGCGTTCAAGGCGCTCAGCGGGCTGGTATATTTCACGAAAACATCATCATTCCCTCCGGCGTGCTGCCTCCAGATGAAAAGTCTTTCCACCGTTCCATACGTGCCCATCTCCTCGCCAATCTCTTGCAGCAGGTCGTTGTTCTGGATTTCCTGGTCGACATCCAGATTTGCGAGCATGTCTTCAATCTTCACGACCTCTGACATCTTTGTCTGCGCAGCCTCTGCATCTCCCTCGCCATCGCCCGAATGCGCAGCTGTCTTTGCCCTCTTTCCACCGACAATGCGACCAGTTGCGGGAGCAGCGAATCCACCGCCTTCAGCATCTGGGCGTTTCTTCCTCTTGTTTTGCTGTAACATGATTGGCGTGATAATACCATCGGCTTGAGCACCAAGCCCTTGACCTTGCTGATGCCCGTGCTTCTTCATATATTTCTCGGCAAAGCCCAGTTGACCAGGTCTGTTTGAACGTGGAGCATCCACGTCTGCCGGCTTGTCTTGTTGCTCTGGCTCCTGCGCATCCACAGCCTCCTGCTGAGCTTTCATTCTGGCATACTCTGGGTTATACGTCGGCGCTGCTGATACGACTACTGATTGAGCGGATGCCGCTGCAGGATGCTGGCTTTCGGGCGGCGGTGGAGGCGGAATATCTTCTGTGAGATTCGACCCAGATGCAGGCGAGGGAACTTGTGGTTCAGGTGCGGCAGCGACAGGCGGAGTTGCTCCTGCGGCCTTCTGCGCTTGCTGGGCAGCCAATTTCGCTTTGAACGCTGCAATCTGGGCTGCTGCTCTGGCTTGAGCCTCGTCCTTCGCTGCTGAAGCGGGTGATGCAGATACCGGGGGTATTTGGGCCGGCACAGGCGGAGAGGGCGCTACTGGGACAGCTGGAGTCATGCTCATTGCCATTGGGCGGTTGAACGCTTCCTCCCCGGTCTCACTTGGGTGGTCTCGAGCGGGATATGGTGAGGACGTTCCGGTAGACTGCGGTCTTGAAGCCGCATCTGAGCTGCATTCCGCAGGAGGAGCAAAATGAAGGCTTCCAGGAGGTGCAAACTCCATGTTCGGGGGTTGACCTGTCCCAGTCAGCTGCATTCCAATTCGCACATGGAGCATCTTACGGTTTCTTGATGCAGGGTCATCACTGTCCGATCGCTTTGCCTCTTTCCCTTGCCTCTGCCTCTCCCTCTTGCGTGCGCTATACAATCTTTCTTTCCACTGTTCGTTGATGTCAAACTGTACCTCAGACTTGGGATAGTCGAGAAAGCTGACTGGTGTGTGCGGATCGTAGACGTCGCCCCAAGACCAAGATTGTTCCTGAGTTTGCTTGCCCCTCTTTTTCTTCTTGCGAGATACACCACGGTCGGGCTTGTGCGCGTAGTAGTTCCATTCGTCCTCCTCGTTAGCCAGCCAGTCATCGAAGCCGCGTTTCTGTGCTGTTTGCGATGGCGCCTGCGGTTGTTGCGGGGTGCTCGAAATGGACGTGTGCTGAGTTTCGGGCGAAGTGGCAGTCGGCAGAGGCGCGGCGGTGGTCGAGGTGCTGGAAGAGAACTTATGCGCCGAGGCGAAGGTTGCCTTGGGCTTCGCAGGAACCTTGTTGGTCTTCTTCCCCAGGTGTGTCGGCTTGAACAAGATAGAAGCTTTGCGGGTCAAGTGAGCAAGTCTGCCATCATCCCGAGTGCGCTCATGTCTCGTTACCGTCTTTCTTCTTCTTAGCCTCCTCCGCCTGTGACTGCGCGTCCTTTGCTGCTATTTCCGCTCTTGTCTCCTCACTCAGCAAGTCCTCATAGAGAGTCAAACGACCCTTTTTTGGTGCTTCTGCCATGATTGAACCCCTGATACTCTGTTAGAACGTCGGGTACAAGCTGCTGTCCCAAAGACGGCGCGAGGGCGGCTTGCAATGCCTTTGCCAAGATTTTCAAGAGTATTCTGTCATTTGGATCGCGCAGTAGAGTGTGAGCTTGGCGAGATGAAGTGGTGGTCAATGTTTGGTAGTATGATGCCGGGCGATGATGAACGTTGTCGAGTCCACATGGAGAGCGGTCGTGCCAAGGAGCTTGGCCCCTGCACTTTGAGCTCAAACCTTAAATTTGACCAAGCCTCACAGCCCAGCGCTTCACTTCTTCCAACATCGAGCGATGCAGCTTTCACATGCCTGAACAGGTTCGATTCTGCACCGAGCTAATTGCACTCACAGCAACGGATCCATGAGCCCGGAAGCTCTATAGGTGATTAACCTCAAATGGTCACAGCTGTGCCGATCATCGAAGTACCGCACGCGTCATGGGACGTAACATTGAAACTTGGAAGATGCCTACCTGGTAGTGCAAAAGCTTCTCAGTGATAGGTATTTAGATTGAAGACGCGCGCTGCAGGCCTCCATCACTCTCCAAGCCAAAGGAAAGCACCTCTCGAACTCGATTTACTGGGATCTCCCACCCTCTGGACATTGACTACTACGACCAGACCACCGCCAATATGCACTCAATCCTCCAAATCTTGTCCCTGGCCCTCCTCCTGCCTTTGGCAGTAGCCAATACCAGACAACCAGAACCTGGGCCCGAAGACGACACCCTATGTACCGTTGAGATATTCAAATTGATCCCCCATTCCAATCCCGCCGACAACACTCTCCTCCTCTGGCCGAAGAACTCTTGCTGCACAACCACCGACTGCAAGCTACAAGATTTCTCCTGTCCGGCGAATTCGGCCCAGTCAGGCGATGGGGGCGATATTTGCTGCTACAAGGCGAGCGGTAACGGTGCCGATGCTGGAACGTGTCGATGCGGGATCGATGAAGAGCCACAGGGGACGTGCTTCTGAAGCGGAGGCGAGATCGCAGTGTTTGGGGCTAGATTACGGGATGTTTTCAGTGCTTGTTATTATGTTCCAGACATGGCAGGGCTTCCCGACGGGGCCTTTCTTTCTCAGAAGGCGGTACTAGATGGTAGAATAATCATAAATCATCGCTGCTAATCACGTAGCAAGCGAATGCAAGCAATGCCACCCAAGACCGCCTTTCGTGTTCAGCAGACCTAAGCACCGAGCGCTATTGAAAGCTGCGAGCTCAAGTGTCAGCCATGTCAAGGCAGTATACTCACATTGCAGCTACTGACAAAGCCTCGTACGTCCATCACCGGCGAATGTCGAAATCTGAGTCCCCAGCGTCAAGGGTAAGCCCCACCAAAATGGGAGCCATAGCAGGCCCATAAGTCTTCGCATTCCTAGGATCAAGTCCCACGCCAAAAGCCATGGAACTCAGCGCTTGGGCAAACAGAAATTCCAAACCGAAAGAGTAGCCTCTCGAGACAAGCGTATGATCGACCGTGCGACTAGATGTCACACCGCGTGGAAAGTAATCTACTTTTCCAAACCAAGGCGAAGCCGGTAAGCCCCTACACCCGCTCCAGTACACTACGCGATGATGTATATCACCGATCGCGGGAATGAAGAGAGGCCAGCGAAGAATGCCGCCATGGTGATCGTGCGATTGAGATGGCCGCCTGATGCCGGTGCGGTGCAGTGTATGAAGAGCGTCAAGCCAATCCAGTTGACAAGAGCAGCGCACAGGGCTACTCCCATCCGATTGATAGCCAAAGTGGTCAAGCCTGACGCTGTAGCTCCTAGGACAAAGACAAGGAGACACGTGCCCAATCCTTCGATGAGGACCATTTCGTAGTAGTCGAATACCAAGAATCCATCGAGGTGGAACGTCTGTTTGAGGGAGATGATTTATGCCTGGAGAAGCCAGTTCGTGTGTACGAGGATTGCTTTGTCATTTATGGAGGCCTACCGCATTAGGCTGCTTCTGGAGCAAAGGCGCCGCCTCTTCGTCTTCATCATTGACACAAACTCTTGAAATCCGCCGATTCATCCAGCGAATAGTACTTCTTTGGCTCTGCTAGCTCTGAGTCGTGGCTGATACATGGAAGCCGGGTCTGCCGTTGTAGAAGTTGGCACACTTTCTATCGCCATCAGGGACTGCTCGCGAGCTCAAAGGGAAGCTCACATAATTCTTTCAACAACCTGGTTCCTTGATGATGTTGCTGCTCTGTCAGCGGTGACAGAGGACTTCGTGACCAGTCATCAGCCGCCGTCGCTGACTTCATCCACTTTCTTGCCGCATGCGGACTTCCACCGACCACTCGGGGTCTATGATTGAGTCCCGATGTCGCGCTACACCCCGGCGGCGCTGATAGCACGCTGATGTCCGACTGAAGTTGATATTGGAGGATGTCGGCGAGGAAGAGAAGGCTGGCGGAGGTGTCTTCTTCATCGGAGGTCGCCGACAGCAAAGACGACGCGGGAAGATAAGTACGCCCACTCACCAACCGTGTTTCTTGCCTTGACCATCAAGACTTCATCGACATTGTTTGGGTTTGCGCAGACACGTCGAAGATGCTCTACACACGCGCAACAATCATCACGGTCAACGCCAACCGAGATATCATCCAAGATGGTGCGATCCTCGTCAAAGGAGATAGAATCGCGGCCATTGGAAAGACGAATGAGCTTTTGAAGCAATATCCAGACGAGGTCATCACAGAACTCGAGGGAAGAATCATCATACCAGGCCTCGTCAATGCCCATATGCACACCGCCCAAACCTTGCTCCGTGGAACCGCCGACGACCTGGAACTTGTCTCGTGGCTTTGTGAGCGCATTTGGCCATTGCAGGGCAACTTTACACCCGAAGATGGTTATGCCGCTGCTAGGCTTAGTATCGCTGAGATGCTGAAGTCCGGTACGACATGTTTCCTCGAGAGCATGTTCGCAGACCGCTACGGCTTCGACGGGCTCTGTAAGGCCGTGGAGGAGAGCGGTATTCGTGGCTGTCTGGGGAAGATCGTCATGGATGTTGGCACGTATGCCAGCGATCCAAGATGGGCGATGCATCGAGGCTTGGTTGAAAATCGCGAGACAAGTCTGCTAGGGGCAGTTGCCATGCATGAGAAGTGGAATGGCAAGGCGGATGATAGAATTCGAGTGTGGTTCGGAGCCCGGACACCTGGAGGGTAAGTATTGCCAGTCATATCCTCTTGTTGTCGACTGATCACACCACTTGGCAGAGTATCTGAAGCTCTCTACAAAGAGATGACTTCAATCTCGCGCGAGAAGAGCATCCCCATTACGATGCATTGCGCCGAGGCCCCTGCCGATCGGAAGTTCTTTGAAGGTCAAGAACATACAGCCATGTCGTATTGCGATTCAGTGAATCTGCTTGGTCCTCAGACTGTTCTTGTGCATATGGTTCACCTGGACGACTCGGACATTGCTAAGCTTGCCGAGACTGGAACACATGTCGTTCACTGCCCGTCGAGCAACACGAAGCTCGCCTCTGGGATCTGCAGAGTGCCAGACCTGCTAGAAGCCGGCGTCAATGTCACTCTGGGCACGGATGGCGCCCCATGCAATAACACCTGCGACATGATACAGGAGATGCGTCTGGCTGGTATCCTCCACAAAGTGACCCGGATGGACCCGACTTCTGTACCTGCAGAGACAGTCCTCGAGACAGCTACAGTCAATGGAGCCAAGGCACTCGGACTGGCTGATAGCATTGGCAGTATCGAAATGGGCAAGAAGGCCGACTTTGTAGTGCTGGACATGCGTGCCGTACACCTGCAGCCGTGGTTCAATCCGGTGAGTGCTGTGGTCTACTCAGCCACCGGTCGCGATGTGGAAAGGGTGATTGTGGATGGAAAAGAAGTGGTGAGATACGGAACGCTCCTGACGATGGATGAGAACAGTGTTTGGCAGGAAGCAGAATGGCGGTCCAAGGAAGTCGTCGCAAGAGCGGGCCTGACGAAGGCTGTTGGCGCAAGATGGCCCGTTTTGTGAGTTCATAAGTCTACTTTCCGTGCTATCTCCGCCGTTGTCGATATTCACTAGATCGTTGATAGCCCTTCGTACACACTTTCTTCTGATTTCGGACGGGAAGAAAAAATCTCCGTCCTTGTCAACGGCAGCTACGCCCACTCGGTGTCTGCTCTTCCTGTATTGGAGCAGCGACGCGTGCGAACTTGCACTTCGATGCAGAACCTTAGAGCCTCTCATCTCAAATGCTGTACAGAATGTGTCAATCGGATGAGATGTTGCCATCTCGGAGCTTGACGACATGCTTACCAATTTCTTGCAGGTGAATGACTGCATGTTTCATGGACATCGTTTGCTCGTGGTCTGTGCACACACCCAACTTCAATCTCAGCTCTTGTTCGAAATTCAACCTCAGTTCCTGCGCAATTCTCGGAGCACAAACCGCACGACAATCGAGACTATTTTCTCCTTGAGCAGCATTCGAGACTCTATCGGTATCACCGCCGGTAAAGATAGCAATTGCTGCTCACGCAATGCATGGGGAGGAAGTCTTGGCAAGCACCACGTCGCCAACTGCAAACGAGAATTGCCACCTTCTGGAGCTTCCACCAGAGCTCAGAAATAATATATATCGTCTCGTGCTGCACCAGCAAGCACGTATACCCATCACCGGGCATGGATACGACAGACCCACCATCCTCATAACGTGCCGACAAATTCGCAAGGAGGCGCTCAAAATCTTCTACTACGAGAACCAATTCCGAGCATCCGTCGCCAACTACAACAGCGATCTGGTCCACAAATGGACACAGCACCTGCAAAAGATGAAAATGCGGCCTTCGTTGGCTTTGCCGTATCTTGGTTTCGGGCATCGCTCGACCTCACCTCCCTGGCCGAATTTGCTGAGGTGGCTGAGGAGGAAGTATGACGATTGGGATATTGTATCGCCTCGTCGACCGCTTTCGAGGAAGCGACTGGGGAAGACTGCGGTGGAGGTGGAACAGCTGATTGTTGGAGGGATGTTTGCTATTGTGAAGGCCTTGACGGACGAAGAGTGGGATGTGGTAGAGGAATTGTTGATGCACCAGCGGGTCGTGTTGGAGAGGATGGACGGGCGCTGGGCGAAAGATGGGGCTTAGCTATGCATTCGCGGCTTTTAGGTTCGGGAGGAACTACTCATGCGTGAGTAGTGATCCATCTGTCTCGTCAGAAGCGATGCTCGCGGAGTAGAGGAGTGTTCTTAGAGAGCTAAAGCGGGTTATGAGAGAATAGCGAGAGGCTAAAAGTCAGGAAGAAACGGCGAATGATGAAAGTAGGCAGGATAGCACATGACTTGAAGTAATCGAGCGAGCAAATGCGTTCAAGGAGGGCAAACTCGTTCCGGTGAAGGTCAACTTGGTAAGCACATGTTGATTGACGCTGTAATCATACTTGAGGCTTTCGATCCGCTCAGATTAGTGGCAAACATTGGTGTGATTTCCAAGTCGCGCTAACGAGCCACTAGCGTGCTTCACGTGCACGCGGGGCGTTCCGCGTTGCTTGACCCGCTCCTTCCTACCGACACGGGCTTCGCAAGTTTTTGCCGCTTGCAATTTCGACATCTTCCAACCAAGCAACAAAACCAAACTACCACCAACCACAACACCTCGTCCAGAACTACTATCTCTCAAACGTCCTCAAGATCTCTCCGTGGCATTCGACATCACCTCCAAGACCTCGAAACAACCCATCCATCCCCGACGAATCAACATGACGCCCACCGATACCATCACGGCAGTTGACAAGGAGTGTTCCCTGCTTGGACTTCCAGCAGAGCTTCGAAACCGCATCTACGAGATGGTGCTTCAGGAGGAACAACAGATCCACGTCACTAAGCAGGGCTACAGTCGCAGCCCTTTCTTGTCTGTGTGCCGCCAAATCCGCAGCGAAGCGCTCAAGATCTTCTACTACGGTAACAAGTTCATCTTCCGTGCGCCGGGCTATGACAGTGATGTGATCTACACCTTCGTCTGCATACTGGAGCAAATGGAGATTTCGCGCCGGAAGACCACTTTTTCGATCCGTCAATCATACAAGACTGCAAATTGGCCGAAATTGTTGAAGTGGCTACATCGGAAACATCTGTGCGAGGCTATGGTGGGTCTCAAAGTGCCTTCCTCGCTCAAAAAGCGCGGAACAATGGGCGCCGAGCCATACGTGATTGGTGGCATGTTCAACATAGTCAAGGAGATGAAGGATCAACCATGGTTGATGGCTATGCCGATCCTGCTGCAACAGCGGGTGGTGCTGGAGCAACTGAACAAGGATTGGGGAAAAGATTGAAGTTGGAAGTTAACGGCTGATTCGATTCTGCTAGAGTGGGTACAAGAGTGGTGCGAGAAGCAACGAAAGCCAGAGCATAAGAACTCAACCATGCCCGTGGGATTTACCTGCGGTGGAAATTGCGTCAAATGGAGCTCGATGGAATGCGATAGCTGCTATTGGCACCAAGATCGGAGTACTTCGTGAAAGAGCGGTTCCTTTTGGCCAACGCTCTTCATTACATTATCCCGGCATCTTCTGCAGGTCCAGCTGATCCTCAGGATCTTAGCTTGTTGAGGATAGAATACAGACAATCCGGTCCGAGCGTGAAAGCCGAAAACACCTCATTCATTAAAGATTTAAACTTTGCGCTAAAACGCACACGTGAAATAAGCTTGCTCGGCGACTCCTCGGCAATCTCAAACTTTATAGCTGGAATTCAAAATCTCTTTCCAGCTGCAGGTAGACGCATCGCCTTGACTGTCGAAACATGCAAGATCACAAGGATGTATCTTGTCGAATAAACGCTCGCTTTCCTCTATCGTAAGCTCCAAGTCCGTGCTGTTCGACTCTCTGTTGCCGTGGCTCGAAAGCGTGCAATGGGAACGAAAGCGCTTCTGGACAAGAAGCACTGTAATGAAAAAGCAGAAGCGACCTCAGAATCAATACATGGGTGCCACTGTTCTCATTCCTCTCATCAGATTCCAGCCAAAGCCTCAAACCGACTCCCGATACCCGCAACATACCTCCTCCTCTCCCTTCTCCCCTTCCTTTCCACAACCTCTCCATACAAAGTCCCGTCTTTCACCTCGGGAAACACTTCCTGCATCCCCCAACTAATCCTCTCAGCTCCTAACCGCGCCCCTTCCAAATTGCCCGCCCCAGGCCCGAGTCTCAAAGCCGCAAATTTCCCCGTGACGAACAGTGGGACATCTTCCGACCACATGAGGTCATCCGTCAACGCCGGAAGACCCTCGTATGATTCCACGGGGAATTTTTCTAGAATGGGTTTGAGGTAGGGGAGGGTTTGGATTTCGCTCTGGACGCCTGTGGCGAAGTAGATGAAATCGATGGGTGGAAGGGCAGGGACTGGTGGAGATGTTGTTATGGCCCATGTTCTTGTGATGGGGGAGAAAGACGCGGAGTGGACTGTCGTGTGCGTGTGAATGGAGAGTCTCCCGGCCCGGACGTGGCGTTCTGAGATCTTGGCGAAGCGCGGTGTAATGCTACCACCGCCCCTGGCTGACTTGACGAGTTCCGAGCGTTCTGATGGAGCTGTTAGTACACTCCTACGAGACTTCGTGGTACTGAAATTTGATAGACGTACCTTCGTCAGTATCCGCACTCCAAAAGCTCGCTTTTTCGTGATTTCGAAACTTTCCCATCCAGCTCAGGTCCACGTCGAATGGCTTCACTATCGATCTCATCAGCGCCAATCCCCATCTCGGGCGCCTTACCAGCTTACCTTTCATCGGCCCTCTCATGAACTGCCAAACCCTATGATCTCCCTTCCTGATCGCCCGATCCGCGATCTGAGCACTCGTCAACCCACCCCCGATGACAAGCACATTCGCCCTCCTCATCTCTTTCAAAACCCCATCAAGTGGTTGAAAAGCATGGCAAGCATGCGGACATCCCTTCTGAGGAAACGGCCTCGGAACCTCCGGAGCATTACCCGCTCCAACAGCAAGAACTACACTCCTCGCATAGAACTTCTCCCCTCCCTTCTCCCCCGCCGCCTTGATCGTAAAAAGTCTCTCATCGGAAGATAAATCTTCCACAAAATCAAAATCCATCTCTTCAACTTTTGCTTTGAGAATGAGATGCTCGTCGAGGAGATCATACCTTTTCGCGATCCATTCGCAGTATTCTTTGAACAGGTCAGAAGGAGGGATGAAGTAATCTTTGCGCTCTCTTTCGTCGATTGTGATGGCGGCTTTCCCGCCCTTCCGTCGCTTTTTCATCTGATGTTTGCTGACTTCTTTCCCAACACAGCCTCCTATCTCTATACACTCGGCCTCCCTGCCTTTCCAATGCGCGAACGCCAACAGTCCATCTCGATCCCTAGGATCAGGGTGGAAAAACATGGGACTTCTGAGATGGGAAATTTCCAACTGTTTGAATAGACGATTCCATTTCGAGAGCCATTGATTTCCCTCCGCGTCGAGGACTAGCATGGAACAATCTGATAGTGCGCTGGTACCGCATTTAGAAGACTGGAGGGGTCTTGTGGCGCCTGTTCTGCTGTTTTTGATTTGGGAATGGGCGGAATGTTTGTTGATCCAGTGGTAGCGATGGTGTTCTTCGTCTGTGAAGAGGGCTGAGGGGGTTTGTTCTCGGAGGCGAGCTGCTACGGCTAGACCGCAGGGTCCTGCTCCTATGATCAGGACGTCGTGGACGAAGGGTAGGGTCTCATTATTGCGAGTTGGGGAGAGGGAGTCGGCTCTTGAGTGTGGCATTTTGGCTGATAGGTCCTGGATGAAGCTTTCTGAAAGGAAGTCTGTTGTTTGAAAGAGTCTTTATGGTTCGGATGGTCTCGTGAGTGACGTTAAGCTGTCCATGTAGGTACCTTTCCATCAAGGTGATTTGATCCATCAAGGTACTTCGACGATGTCTCGCCGCAGATCTGGCGACGTGCATGCTATGAATCAATCAGCAACTGACAAACTTGGCGTCGGTCTGTCTTACCTGATGCCCCTCCCTATGAGGCCATAGCCTATGGTCTGCTCTGCCTTGCGAGACCAAGACAAGACTCGTCGAAGACAAGAGTGCTAGGGTCACTGAGGAGTTCACTCGCGTCGCAGGCGTTCTTGGCAGCAATGTACCTCCTTCTTTGCAGAACCCAGCCCTTGCAACAGAACTTCTTTCGCGGCGGCAGAACATCTCCTTCTCAACAACCTGCCAAAGACCAGAGTCACAAGGAGTCGAGCGTTGTACAATCAGCGGTCGCGGTCGGTAAGACAACGTTTCGTTGGGCGAGGGTGCTGTAAGATGCGGTACAAAGTATTTTAGAGCTGCTAAGTGCGTCCGACTGATACTGCCCAAGTAAAGAGCACGAAAAGAAAAGGCAAAACAAGGGTAAAAGCAAAAGTAAGAGCAAAGGCAAAAGCAGGGCAAATGAACATCCTCCTCCTTCTCCTCCAAGAAGTGCTGCAGCAAAGCGAAACAGAAAAACAATCCCATCCTGCACCAAGTGC
The DNA here is from genome assembly GCA_963674455.1 of Lecanosticta acicola. Classification (NCBI taxonomy): domain Eukaryota; kingdom Fungi; phylum Ascomycota; class Dothideomycetes; order Mycosphaerellales; family Mycosphaerellaceae; genus Lecanosticta; species Lecanosticta acicola. The sequence goes on from CAVMBE010000096.1 coordinate 95,123, forward strand.
TGCCTGAGCGTCTTGGCATTCCTCCAAAAACTGCTGTGTTGCGAAAGAAAATAGGGCAAAGAGACTCCTCCGCCATGTCAGTCTTACCTTCTCAAGTTTCTTCAGAGGGGCTCTCGTCAAACGCGTCCAATTGCGCCTGCAAGGTCCTCAACCTCTCGTCGATTTCACGATTCTCCATAGCGGCACAATCTGGGTCCTCAGGTTCCAGGGCGAGGGCCTGCTCTCTCCTCTCCGCGGCATCCTTCTCGTCCACCGGCTGCTGCTGCTGCTGCTGCTGTGCAGCTGCTTGCTGTCTGCTTTGCTCATTGCTTACCTTTTCACGGAGCTTGCTCGTATCCCAGTACTCGGTTCCGTCTGCTGCGGCCCTGCAAATTTCACGACTAGTATTAGCGTCGCACTCGAGAAATGTCTTATGCAATGGAGGCTCTGGTCCTCATACTCACCAACGGCCAGGGATGTAAGACTTCCCCGCTTGGCGCTGGAAAGATGAGATAGAGGGGCGAATCTGGTCCTCGGGGGTAAGGGTCATGGAGCCCACAGATTCCTCGATGGCGTCTGTTTGGGTGGCTGCAGCCAGGGCGTCCGCTCCGGTCTGGTCTATGCTGCTTCTGCTATGCACACGGGCTTGGTCTGCGAAGCTCACGCGACGGCCAGCGGAGCTGCTCGTGATCGCGTCTTGGTCTTGTTTGCCGGACTTCATGCAAGAGCGGATGACAGAGGCGGCGGCTTGCTGCCCCGAAGTATGGATCTTGTGCTTCTCCGTCGGATTGCTGGTGGCTGGAGAGAGACTCGAAGCAAGATCGACAGGCGCATTCTGTTGGACGCTGTCTTGCCGACTCTGCTGCTCCATTGGCGCGTTGAAGTTTGACAGCTTATCTAACCAGAGATCCGCAGAAAACTTTTGGCCTCGAATCGTAGCCATTCTCTGCTGCTCTGTGTACAATTGCGCTTCTTCCTCGCGTTGCTGGCAGTCCTGCAAATAGTCGATGTGCGCTCTCGCGTACCGGCTCTTCGCGCTCTGCCAATCTGGCGAACGTTCGCCTCTTCTGGTGAAGTCGTTGAGCTGTCGATAGGCTGCCTCATCTCTACGGCGCAGAATGCATGGCCTGCAGTATGGGTTGGTGACGTCGACAAAGTCGGTGCCAGATGAGACGACGGAGGTACCGCCGAGCGGGTGGCGACAGATGGAAGCGAGGACCGACATTGATGGTTGTGGGATTTTGCCTGGTGAGGGTGGAGGCGAGTGTGTAAGTTGATGTTGAGGGGAAGGTGGAAGATTGGTGGGGGCCGTTTGAAGGAGGGAAGGGGCTGTTCGGAAGTGAGGATGGCCCGTTCACTTTGTTTGTTTACTCTTGAGACGCGAGGTGAAGTTGCAAAGGCAGGTACGCATTGGTGAGGTCCGCTCGAATTGGAAGGTGCGACTGGGCGCTTCACTTGCCTGCCTGATCTTTCACTGTCGGCTGCCTGAGATATTGTCGATGCGAGTGAGCGGCTTGGAGGAGACTTTCATGTGACAAGCCTGCCTGTCTTGCACATGCGCGCATGGTGGAAGTGCTCTGTTGCCAACAAGACCCATACCAGCCAGAAGTGCGCGGCGGAAAAATAAGTCCACGACCAGAAAGAGAGCCAGATCATATGAACTATCAGCTGCAATCACAAGGAAGTTCGCAGTTCCTCTTTTCGTGGTACAATCGTTCTTGTTTCCATCTTCGATTGGTTTTAAGAGATGCGCGAGTAGTATCGTGGACACTGCGTAGGCGTAGCGGTCGAAGAGATCCTTCAGTGAGCCACCAGTTCCCTTGCAGGTTTTGATGCTTCCGTCCAGTGCTATGACGGGCTTGAGTCGTAGGATCTGGACTGATCTCCTCACCTATGGTCCCCTGGGACGTTTGTTCCCTCTCTTGCGAAATTATCCGTCACCGTCTCATTACGAGCAGTATCGAACATAGGAGGAACCATCTTTCCTAGGTGAGAGAAGCCTTCAAAATTGCTGGAGCGCATAGTTTTCTCCTGCAAAGGCATATGTTCTTTCATTTAATACATTTCTTGACCTTTCGCATGTGAATCACAACGTGAAGTCCAAGTGAGCCGCCGCATTTGCCCGTGTGTGGTCAGGGGTGTGTCAAAATAGAAGAAACCGCACGTGGCCCGGACTGAAAGACGATCTGTGCGATGGTGCAAACTCTCGGCAGCATGTCGAACATTGACACGGCTTGGCGCGTTTCAGCCTCCATCAAAGCCGCCGTCACGTTTCGCCGCATGCGGACGGATATGATAACAAGCCGCCATGCCAAACATCCGACAACTGACAACAACGCTGATGGCAATCCGAAATACCGCTTCCAGTGTGGCGTGCGACATTAGTCAGACGACACCACCCGTTCCAGCAGTTCGGTGCAGATAAGATCCACGCCAGCAGCGACCAGCACAAGGATTCACATGACAGTTGCGCGTGTGGTTGCTAAGCAGGCGTCATCCTCCCCGCCTTGCGACTAACCACTGCCTCGTCCTGACAATTACCGCCCGAATCCTGGATCCGGATCCGTCCTACCATTTCCTCCTTCCTACGAACATCGCCATTTGCCTATTGTTTCCGGCGCCTCGCGCACCACATCACCACCATCATGTCGCATCCCGAGGGCGATGGGCCAGCCTCCCCTGCACCGTGGGAGGGCGAGGTGTCTATCGACGCCATTCCCGAAGACAGTGATGCCGAACAGCAACAGCAGCAGCAGCAGATCTATGCACCGCCTGCCCATATCGCCGCTCGCTTCTACCGCAACCAGCTCACCCGGCGCAAGTCGTCCGCTGCCTCCTCCCGGAGGAATTCGCTATCCTCCGCCCAGTCGCATAACTCCAGTCGTTCTCGCCGGGGGAGCACAGGATGCCAGAGCACCTACATCGCACAGCATCTCCGCCGCGCATCCATCCTGGAATCTCGCAAAGCCCGTTTGGCAGATCGTGCTGCCCATGCCGAACAGGTCAGGTTGCGTGCTGCGCTGGCGAAGGCCGCGCCCAGAGGCAGCAACACACATGAGGAGCGCGCGCTTGCTGCCCAGCTGGCAAAGGAGAAATACCTTGCAAAGGTCGCCGCAGCATGCGCCGAAGAAGTCGCCCGCGCGAAGAGGATCGCAGAGGAAGTGAAAGAGAGGAAGCTGGCAGAGGAAGCACGTGTTCGTCTAGAGATGGAGGAGCGTCACGCCGAAGCAGAGAGGAGAAGAGCAGAATATCAACGCAATCTTCAGGCCAGAAGAGCGCGTAGGGCAGACAGCGCAGACAAGAAGCTGGAAGTACTGGAAGAAGTTGCGGATATCGACGAGGACATTGCAGCACAGATCACCCAGCTGCAAGCTTTGGACGAAAAAGTCGCAGCAGGAAAGGTGCAGAAAGCGTGGCGTCTATATCAGCGACGTAAGCCTGTGCTGGCATTCACGAGGCTTGGTCTCACTGCTCAGCGCGCTCAAGCGAGCAGCTTTGAGGACATGACCGCCCTTGTCGCGGATAACGATGTCATTTCCACCACTACCGGAATGCTTATGTATCTGGGCCTGCAAGACGCCAACGATGCGAACGCCGCTCTCAACACCAGAACATTCCTCAGCTCCTACATGATTCTCGGCCATCCAACCTCAGTCTTGGTCAACAAAGATGGTGCCCAGGAGCAGGACTTGATCGCAAAGGCGGCCGATCTGACTAGTCAATTCGAAGCTTCAGTCTCGCGGCTCGACGACTGGAATGGCTTCAAGCCGAATCCGATGCAGCTCGAGACTCTGTCTCAATCTTACACTGCTTTCACCTCCGCTTTCGCGGCCTGGCGACTCCAGGATTCCAGTGTCCTCATCGAAGGCATGGTGGCTTCCTTTGTCGAGCTTGATGCCATCTGGCAGACCGTGAAAGACGACAGCCGCGGAGAGGTGTCCCGCGACTACCGTGAAGGCATCCGCGACAACCAAGTCATGCTGCTGAGTAGGATTCGAAAACTCGCCGGACCAGACCGCGCGGATATGCTCATCAAGAAGGCCATCAAGGAGAGCCGTCGTCGGCGCCCTAAGAAGCGACCAGCCGCGGAGGTCAGGCCGCGAGGTGTCGAGCATGTCTCGGATAGTGCCTCTTCTGAGCAGGTGGTTGAGGAAGCGGCTATTGCTACCTCGCCTGTAGGCTCAGGCGAGATCAACAAGCTCTTTACCGCCATGCCCAGCAATCGTGTCTTGACCCACGAGCTCGCAATCGACAAGGACTACAAGCTCGAGGATAGGAACAGCGAGCTTCGCGATCAACTCTACCGGACGATCTGTGACAGTATGAAGGCCGGATTTAAATCTGGTGATGGCGCTCTGTGGACCGTGTCTGCAGCTGAAAACATTCGGGAGAAGCTACTGCGGATGCTAAAGCCTGGTAATAACATGCATACGATGATCGCTGAAGCTTTGGATCTCGAGAGCATCAATCGACAGTGCCAGCAGGGCGTATTCTCCTACTCTGGCTTCTTTGAATTCATGGCCAGTGTGTTGCCGAAGCTTTGTGCTCCTTTCCGCGACCAGGAGGTGAAGAACCTGGCAGAAGTTCTGCGATCGAATGAGAATGGTGACGAGCTATCGGAGATGACTGAGAAGCTTTTCAAGTTGCTGCGAACGGTGGATCTCCTTAGCTTGGATTACACCAACTTCATGATCATGAACGCCTCGCCGACCCTAATCAAAGAGGCTGCAGGATACGAATATCGACTGTTCTCGAAGGAGCTGGATGCTGGCATGACAAGCCTGGTTCACACGAAGCGATGGTGGTCAGATTCACAAACCACTTTAAATGCCGAAGCAGATCGACGTGATCCCGAAGGCAGCCGTAATCCAAGCGATCGGCCCACACCTCACAAGATTTACACTAATGCGTTAGTAGACTTGGCCATCAGCCAGAATGATATTAACTCGGAGCAAATCCCTGAGACCCTGCTATTGGATTTCAGGAGGCTACAGGACATTCGTGCCAAAGCGATCCGAGTTGCCGTCATCGGTGCCATTTTCCTGAACACCAAGAACCTCTTGAAGAGGGATACGCGCAGCCAGTGGAAGAACCAGGCCGGTCGGATGTGGCAGCTACTCAGTACAGAAAGCTATGATAACGCACAAGGCGATGTCACCACGGCGCAGAAAGCTTTCTCAATCTTGGAGACGGCTCATAACATGCCACCTTCCACGAAGCAGTCAGTGTCCTCGACCATCGAACGATACTTCTCGCAGGCAGCGGAAGCCATGGCACCTCATGCTGGCCCTGGGGTCAAGTTTACCGATCCTGTCCTGAAGGTCCTCTTCCAGCGACTCAGGGGCCATATAATGTCCAGACTGCTTGCAGAAAGCTCTGCAGACCGTGTCCGGGCTGCTTCTTCAGCTTCCGAAAAGCTGGCCGCCAGTGGAATGGCCGAATTCACGGCGCATGTTGCTGGTATCGTGGACCTACTGGACAGGATCCGAGTGGTTGATTGGGAGAGTCATGGAGTTTGGTACCAACAGATCGTTCGGGAGTTGGGCTCGGATTAGTCTGTTGTTTTCGATGAACTGAGCATGAGCACATGATGCGATGGGACTCTTGTTTGGGATTTCTTTGTATTAATGATTTTGGTAGTTTTCGTCATGATACAAATTTTTTGTGAAATTGCACGCTTTTCATGTTCCGTCGTTGATTGATTTGAACGTTGGTGCCTGAGGCTGTTGAAATCTGGCCGTGCGTCGTTGCTCTACACATAACATTGTGACCTGATACCGGGGCAGGATGTAGCTCTGCAACGAACAATCGAAAATTGCATGTCCGATATATAGGAGCCAATTCAACTTTGTAGTGTTAGTGCGGCTCCACGTCACATGAATTACATGTGACCCGATCCGAGAATGGCCGCTTTAGCCGAAAACCCCTGTCCCCCGGCGGAGAAGCTTCCGCACCTCCGCGCGTGCGACGAAAAGAAACAGGAAAGCGTCTGTGCTTCTGCCGAGGAAAAGGTCTCGACAACTCGGTCTCCAGTTTTCTTTCGACTTCCATTTCGCATCCCCCTAGTCGCATCGACATCACGACTATTCACGACCTTAACGACTCCGAAAAAAACATCAAAAACACAAAAAAAACACCCTCCGCGCTTTGTCTCCGCCACCCGATCGCGGGCTGTCCGGTTCCAGCCCCGAAGTTCTCCTGCGCGTAATAAGAGCTTTTTCCTCGCAACCCGCGTCGAACCGCGCCGACGACACATCGCACACCGAGAATGAAGTTCTTCTCCTCCTCACACGAGTTCGACTACAGCTGGGAAGAGGTCAGCACGTGCAACTGGCGGAAATACTGCCCTTGGAACGACAAATCCACGCACGTAACAGCAGTCGACACACTCTCGCGGAGCCTCAACCCTTCCACCGGAATCCTACGCACCGAGAGGCTCATCACATGCAAGCAATCTGCGCCCTCGTGGATGCAGACGCTACTCGGGCAATCGAGCGATACATCGCACGTGTACGAAGTCAGCTACGTGGACCTGCGAGCGAAGAAGGTGACCATGTGCAGTCAGAATATGACGTGGAGCGATCTGTTGAGCGTGCAAGAGACGGTGATCTACAGGCCGGCGAGGGAAATGGGCAAGACGGTTTTCGAGCAGAATGCGAAAATCATTGCGCTCTGTGGCGGGTGGCAGCGGATCAAGAACAAGATCGAGGAGTTTAGTGTCGAGCGGTTCAAGCAGAATGCTGTGAAGGGGAGAGAAGGGTTCGAGAGGGTATTGGCGATAAGTCGGGAGGTGTTCGCGGAGGAGCGGAGGAAGACGGGGCTTGCTGCGGCTTAGAAGACGACGACGTGACGGACGACTCTACTCAGACTTGGACTGGACCGCACCAAACTCGACTCTATTCCTCGACTTTTTTGCTTTGAACTTGGATCTGCGTTACAGCGAGCCGGAGTTTTGAATGTATTGTGGACCCCTTTGGAGACAGCATAGCGCAAGAGACAGATGCATTTACATGGGCATAGAAACGTCGATTTTGCCATTTATGTGTACAAGATGGATTTTCGGAAGAGGAACAATCCAACAATCGCTCAGGCGGTCGATTCTAGATCTATAGTGATTACATCTCAATGTTAATACGTTTTCCAAGACGACATTTGCTCCCTCTCTTTCTTCGAAGAATGAAATTTATTGGAAGATGGAAGAGAGAGAGAGAGAGGAAACTCGGCACGTGTCGGCTAATGTCTTCCAGACAGCCCATGCTCCCCTCTCTTGAACCTCACCTTGTCCCGAGGGTCATGTGGAAAAACCATCACGTCCTCTCGAAGACTCACTATAGCAACCATCCAAGGTAGGCCATTTTCCACCATTCCGAAATTCTTCTCTCTCTCTCTCTCTCTCTCTCTCTCTCTCTCTCTCTCTCAAAATCCTGCATCCATTCTCTCTCAAAGATGTCGCACGCCCCACCGCTTCCGACAGCAGCAGCCGCACCACGCAAGAGCGCAAGCCACCGCCTCCCGCCCCTCGTCGAACCCTTCGTCTCCCCCAAAGCCCGGCAATACCTCGACACGATCGCCCGCTGGGTCGACGAGGAATGCATCCCCAGCGATGCGGTCTACCGAGCCCAGCTGGGCCACGGCGACGAACGCTGGGAAGGCCATCCGTCCGTCCTGGACGATCTGAAAAAGCGGGCGCGCGAGCTGGGGTTGTGGAATATGTTCCTGCCCAAGAACCATTATAGCAATCTCGCGGCGTATGACCGCTACGGGGGTGCCGGGGGGTTTTCGAATGTGGAATATGGGTTGATGGCGGAGTTGTTGGGCAGGAGTGGGGTGGCGAGTGAGGCGTGTAATTGCGCGGCGCCGGATACGGGGAATATGGAAGTGCTTGCGAGGTATGGGACGGAAGAGCAGAAGGAGCGATGGTTAAGGCCGTTGGTATGTACCATGCATGCATGATCGGAGAGGGAGATGGGGGGTGGGGGGGGGGGAAGGGGCTTGAACTGACGAGTGCTCTCATAGCTGGCGGGAGAGATTCGATCGGGTTTCCTCATGACGGAGCCCGACAAGGCGAGCAGTGACGGGAGTAACATCAGTCTGAGTATCCGTCAAGAAGGCAATGAGCTCGTGCTCAACGGCAGCAAATGGTGGAGTTCGGGCGCCGGCGACGACAGGTGCAAGATCTTCATCGTCATGGGTTTGAGCGACCCGGACAGCCAAGACCGGTACAAGAGACAGAGCATGGTTTTGGTGCCCAGTGATACCAAAGGCCTGGTGGTGCATCGCATGCTGAGCGTCTATGGCTACGACGAGTACGCCGCCCTCCGATTCCTCGCGCCCCTCTCGAGACAAGGTTACTGATTATGTTATGGACAGTGCGCCTCACGGACACGGACACATCACATTCGACAACGTCCGTGTGCCGCTTTCGAACCTCATCTTCGGCTTCGGCCGAGGCAACGAGATCATGCAAGGCCGTCTGGGGCCTGGACGTGTAAGTGGCCCGATCAACCCCAAATCATATATATGAGAGAAGCACTGACAGCCACCCAGATCCACCACGCCATGCGCTCCCTCGGCGCCGCAGAATGCGCCCTCGAACACCTAATCGCCCGCCTCAACGACTCGCGCAAGCAAACCTTCGGCAAGCCCCTCCGCGAACACGGCGTCCTGCTCGAATGGGTCGCCAAATCCCGCGTGGAAATCGACGCCGCGCGCCTGATAGTCCTCAACGCCGCGCTCAAAATCGACCAAGGCGACGCGAAATCCGCCCTCGTCGAAATCGCCCAGGCCAAAATCCTCGTGCCCCAGACTGCCTTGAACGTCATCGATCGCGCCGTGCAGGCCCACGGGGCCATGGGCGTGTGCCAGGATACGCCGCTCGCGAGTATGTGGGCGCATATCCGGACGATAAGAATTGCGGATGGCCCGGATGAGGTTCATTTGAATCAGATGGGACGGCGGGAGACGAGGGCAAGGGCGCAGGAGTGCAGGGGGAGGCTGGAGGCGCAGAAGGAGAGCATCGAGGCCATGTTGAAGCAATATGGGGTGCAGGACAAGCAGTTGGGTGGGAACAAGGTGAAGGGATTTGCTGGGTATGAGAAGGCGAGATTGTAGGAGCGGAAGTCCGTTGATGACCGGGGAGAAATGCACGAGCCATCTGATTTCGGTGAGACATCCTAGATAGTACTATCTATACCAGATTCACCGCGCATCTGCGTGTAGAGCTCACTCGAGTAGCTAGCATCTGCCACTCGGCGAGTGGGAACTCGCAAGGAATGCGATGATGATGACGACGATTCAGCGACGCGCGAATTGCGAATGCTTCGGATTCGACGCGATGTTCCACCTTTTCTTCACAGCCCAGCATTCTCCAAAAATCCGCAGCCACACGGCAATACTTACCTGTCCGCAAAGGTGTCTCCAAAACAGCAGTTTCAACCGTGCAGGATTGGCAGACTAAGGTACCTTACTACTGTAGGCGCTTCATCAACAATGGTTTTAGTGTGCTGGGCGGAGCGCTTGCCGCGTGAGTTTTGTTGGAGTTGTACATCTTTTTCAATTGCGTGCGGGTTGATCTGGTATCTGGCGTAGCGCGTAGTAGAGTAGTGGAGCTTGGGTACTCGACGAGATAAGCCGTTTCTCTGTTGTGCTGTGGTCCTGTTGTTGGGCTTGGTGATCTCGTGCAGAGCCTACCATGAACAACATGAACAACTGTTAGTATAACAAACCCGTAATGACGTGACTACCGAGCTGTTATCGCATTTCCATTACCGACGACAACAATACCATGAATATTGCTCATATGCAGTACTTGATGCAAGGCCATGGCTGCTATCGTATTGAAAGAACAACCTTGTCTGTCGAAGGTCCGCGTGATCACAGCAGCAAGCGCGACCCGAATTTCCAGCAGTGGGGAGCATCCTGGTGACGAGCTGACAAAGCGACAAGAATGCTTTGTCGAAAAGCTCACCAGTGGCAAGCCGACCTAACGTGTGCGGATGTAGTCGGTGTTGAGATATGCTCTGGTGGCGGAGTCCTAGGCTATCCATGTGGTCCAACAACCTTGAGCAAAGGGCTGTACAGCTCTCTGGTCTTCTGTCGACACGTAGCTTATACTCATCATCGACCACAAAGATTACATGTTCACATTTTCAGTTGCGTGGAGATTTTGTTAGTAGCAGACAGCGGGAAATACCCCTGCCTTGGTGTTCACCTGTTTGCGTCAGGCGTGGTGCATGCAGGTGCTGCATGTGGGATGTGAGTACAGCATCAGGGATCGGATGAAACGCTGTGGAAGCGGTGGTCGCCCTTCTTCGAAGAGCTGTGCCATGCTTATACCAAACATTCGATGTTGCCTCTTGTTCGTTTCGCCGTCTCGTGACATCGGTACATCGGGTGAGGCACGTTATGAATCGAGCGCCCGGTCTTCCGAGCGGCCTAGAATTTCTCAAGGTAGACCTGCATGCGGGATGCCGATCACGTCCTGCCGTCTGCCGCCTCCGCGTACTACCAGCCGTGGTTGGACGGGAAGTGAGTATAGACCAACAGCCCCAAAATCTGTCGGAAATGCGAGACAAATCGTCGGCGTCGTGTCCTGTCGCCGAGAAGCCGTCTTCGCCTAGGAGAAACAAAGCTTTTCCCCATAGATACATCGACAATGAAAGTGCTCTAATATCTGAAGCTGCATACTTGATGCAGCGTAATCGTAGAGTTGCTCCAAACCGTCTCAGACATTGTCCTCTTGGTAGTAAGGTGGTGATGGAAACATAATGCGAACTGAAGTGGGCCGGTCAAGGTTCATGAGTTTGAGGTTTCCGAGGTCCATTGCTAGCCCTCAAATCTTTTGTTGAAGCCAAGCAGTGGATCTGGTTCCGGCCTCAAAGTCAGGGACAGCGCTCTTCCAGGGCAGGAAGCCTTCCGCAAGAGGTCTGGAGGCTGTTGCTGTGGATGACTCCTCGACTGCGGGACGGGTGCGCTGCCCTCGCCATCATGGCATGGGGTCCTTCGCGTTGTGCAAAGTGTGTTTGGAGGTAGCAGACCAGGTCGGGCTAGCGGCCGAGCCACGTTCTCTCGGTAGCGGCCGGGACGATGCGCCGTTGCACCCTAATCCTTGCGCGGGCTCGACCTGATGCCATCCATCTGCACACGCCTACAGGATGCATTGAGAGATCTCGGCGAGAGATGGCAGTACGAGGATGTCTGAGGGACGGAGTGGTCGGCACCTCGATACCGAGGGAGTTGAAGAAGTGGTGATGTGGTGTGTGTTCGTGCCAGGCGAGGAGATGTTTTCGTGCCCCACCACACACGCACGCCAAGAAGGTCGGACTGGCCCGCGACGCTTTCGGAAGCAACTCCTATTCTTGGAGCAAGCGCGATGACGAGTTGCGGAGAGGCTGACAAATGTGCATCGCAGAATCTCGCGTTATGAACACGACAGAGGAGCGGCCAGCGGAAAGCAATACAGTCGTATGGAAGAGGAGAAAGTCGGGATGAAGTCGGAATTCTGGATTCCGCACCTTGAAGCTGTGAAGGGAATGCCCGGACCACTGGGCTGTAGAATTCCCCGACCTCCGAGCTGACAGAGCAGATGTCGGTCCTTGGCATGGAGTTGAGGGAGTCGCTTCACGTCAGCAGAAAGCGGGCCCTCGGCGTCTGGTGTGTGGTGAGATTGTGAGATGTACGTCGAGACAAGCTTTTGCATGTCCGAGGCCGGAGCACAGGAGTGCAGCACAGGGCTGGTGAAGGATTCTGGGGATGTGGCTTTGCTCTGCCCGCACACATGCCGTGACCTGGTTGTTGGGAGGAGCGGGAGAGGAAGAGCATACTAACAATGCCGTGGCATGGCATTGGAAAGCTGTAGCTGTTGTCCGTAGGCTGATGGAGCGAGGCGTTGGTCGGCGACGGGCTCTGGGCCTAGTCGATCTGTCCATGATTCGGAGACTCTTCAGCCGTTGAGGCCGTTCACGCCGTTGCCGTTCAGGGAGATGCACCGCACGAGTGCGAGTGTGAAGCACAAAGATTCCAAGACCGTGCAGTGACGTCTCCCCCCGGGGCTGTTGGTCGCCACAGCACTCCACTCGCATGCAGGCCAATGACAACCTAGCTTGGCCTTGTGCTGAGGTGCCACCGCTGCCGTCCTTGGCGAAGGTCTACCTAACCTAGACACCCCGCCAAGCCCCGTCTCCATACTACCTTAGCACAGCCAGCATACTAGTACTTGCACCGAATGCGACCGTGCCGAAGCGCAGTCATCACGGTGCATTCACGGTGCAGTGGGAAGCTCAGCTCCCGTCTTGCAGATCCTCCATCCCGGACGCACTGTGGCACCTTATGCTAGTCCATCTTCCCATCATGCAGGGCACCGACCTTCTCTGTGGCGGTAACGATACCTCATGAAGGAACAACTAACACATAAGGCGCAGTCCGCATGGCTCCTGCCAACTTCATCCTCCCGCCTCACCCTCCATACTTCCTTCCTACTTCCTTCCTACTTCCTTCCAAACTTCCTTCCAAACTTCCTTCCAAACTTCCTTCCAAACTTCCTTCCTCCTTCCTTCCCTGCCCACCAACTTTCCACCTTCTCCCAATGCACTTCCACCTTACTCCCCTCTGACTCGCTCTCTCCTCCCATCAAACATCCTCCGCCATTCCATTCCTACCTTACCGCGGATCCCGTTGCACCGCTGTAGAGCCTTCCCGGACAGGTGATGCCTCCACGACCCATACGACCCAAGAACGAACCTTCCTCGACACCGGGCATCGACGACGTCCCAGAGAAAGGCAAGAGCGCCAAGCGTCGAGCGGTTTCGTCAGCATGCATTCCCTGCCGCAAGCGCAAGAGCAAAGTGAGTTTCCCAATGCACGTTATCATCGCCAAGGAAATGCCGTCCAACATCTCTCCAGTGCGATGGCCAGATGCCCTCGTGCTCGACGTGTATCGCTGTCTATCGCACCGAGTGCACTTATGACGCAGACAGTGACCACCGCCGGAAAGGAGCCTTGAAACGGGACATCCGATCCCTGCAGCAGCAGAACAGCGCGTTGGACGTCATTGTAGCTTCTCTGAAAAGTCTCCCCGAAAACGATTCCATTGCACTGCTTCACAGTCTACGAGGCGACGCCAACCCAGACGAATTGGCCGAATCGCTGAGAAGCAACGTTCGACTGCCAGCCAGCTTCGCTCCCCAGACGCTCGAGGCAGACCTCGCACAGAGCGTCACGACACAACCCTCCGTCGCCAACACCTACGACAACCTAGCATATCGCCCCGTTCAGCCTCTTTCTCGTCATAGTTCAGAGAGCTCGAGTTATGAGCCTAACACGCCAAGTACCATCTCGAGCGAGCAGCCTGGCAGCTGGTTCCGCACTCCGCAGGACCCCGAATTCGTTGAGCACTTGCTTGACCTCTATCGTTGTTGGGTCCATCCCTTCTATGCCTTTGTATCTTGGGATCACTTTGTTCACGACATGGGACGTGGAAAGACCGACTTCTGCAGCGCCATGCTTGTAAATGCCATACTCGCTTTTGCATGTCATTACTCCGACCGCTCACAGGCCAGAGTCGACCCTACAGATTCAGGAACGGCCGGTGATCGATATTATGCCGAAGCCAAACGTCTCCTGGATATGACTGAGACGCCCTCACTCACCGCCGTCCAAGCTCTTGGAATCATGGGCCTTCGAGAGACTTCGGCGGGTCGAGACAGCAATGGATATCAGCTGGCGGGTCGTTGTGTGAGAATGGCCCTCGAGATGGGGCTGCATCTGTCCGTCATCAAGAACGGCATGCGTTCGCCGGAGGCCGAGGTTCGAAAGGTTTCATTCTGGGCTGTATTCAACATGGAAACGTGAGTCACGCTGAATGGAAGTGGCAGACATGCGTCTGAGAGATACTGACTCTTGGCAGATTGTGTGCGGTAGGATTCGGTCGACTCTCTGGACTTCCCTGCTCAGCTGCCGACATCGAAACGCCTTCGACAAATGCTCGAGCTGAAACTCGCTCCTGGCGACCCTATATCGATATCAACGTATCGCTGAGTCCCAGCGCAGAGCAGCCCGCTCGAGTGAGGTCCTTCAAAGAGCAGCTGAGCAAGCTTTCGGAACTCGCTTCCGATATGGTCAACACATTCTACGCACCCAGAGAACGATTCACCAGTCGAACACTTGCCGCAAAATATGCCCAATACCAGTCATGGTACCAGAATTTGCCAGATGTCTTCCGACTTGAGAACACTTCTCTGCCGTACGTACTGGTCCTGCACATGTACTATTATGGATGCGTTCTTCAGTAAGTCACCCCCCGTCCCTAACCGACTTACCTACAGCTGACATTCTGCAGTCTATTCCGCCCGTACATCAAGCTAGATCTGCAAGCCGCCAACCTGTATCCGCGCGATACATGTACCTTTTGCGCAAATGAGATCTCGTCTCTCATGAATGCGCTGAGGGCGATGTACGGCCTGCGACGTGTGACGCTGGCCGTTGTCAACCTCGTCTTATCCGCCAGCACCATCCATCTCCTCAATCTGCCTTCCGAAAGCGCAGCAGCTCACCTTACGCAAGGACTTCACGACCTAGACGCCATGTCAGTCAACCATCGCTTCGCTGCTCGCGCGGTCGACATCATCCGGTCCTTGTCGAGCAAATGGAGTATCGCGCTACCAGAAAGTGCCGCCGCGTTTGCCTACTCTCGTTTGGAACATCCGCGAGATGTCAAGTCACCGCCTCCTTCCACCTTCTTCGCCGCCTCTATCCCCCGCACAGAGTCCACAGACGGTTCTGGGACTGACGGGCGCAATCGCTCAGGCGATTCCATCCACAGTCACTCCTCAGCAGGCCCCTTCTCTCCTCCAGTCGGCAGCTCACAAGCACAGCAGCAAATGCATCAACAACCAACATCCGCACCCACCTTCTACAGCGATCCGACGATTCAGCTCGACCCCACTCAGGCACAGACAGCCTTTTGGACGCCTTTCCCGACGCAGGTCATGCCGATTCCGCATTCTGCCGATTTTGATGCCTCGACGATGATGGATTTAACGTCTCCGCTCCAGATGGATGGCATTCAGCAACCTCAGCAACAATGGCAGCAGTTGTTCGGCGGGACGGGAACGCCGAGCGAGATCCATTGTAGTCAGCAGCCGGCTCCAGGAAAGCTCTCGGACGGAGCGATGAGCAACCTGGACGAATGGCAATGGAGTGAATGACAATTACCCGAAGGGCATTCGTCCCCGGCGGACTGGACGATGCTGATGAATAACAGTAATAATGGACATAATGGTAATGATGATCGACACGACACGAAGACGACAGCATCGACGACGACCTCAGGCAGGACCTCTGGAACAGGAGAAACGACGGCGACGCGACTTTCAACGAACGGAACAACGCCAGCGAGGTGCATGGCAGGGTTTTACGAGAAGTCCGAGCGAGGGATGGTTGAGCCAATGAACGAAGGCATTTGGGGATGTTGCTCCGCGGGCTTACGACTTGGGCGCTCGGGACCAAGTTTTGCATTGCGACGGCGCAGGTGCACAGGGGTTCGCAAATTAGGATGGATTGACGCTAGTTGCTTAGCATACCAAACCTCCCTACCAACACCTCTTTTGAAGGCTCTGTATCACCACCACCATGCCTCCTGTGCTCAGAAATCATTCAGAAAGGTTAAAGAGACTAGGGAAATTCAAGACACCACACAGAACGCGTTTTTTTGACCATTAGGATGCATCTAGAGACTAATACACACTCAAATACTTCTGCCAGCTCTATAGCCATAAAGAATGGTACCCTACCTATATAACAGCTAGTAATTGGCTCTACTAACGCACATAGCTAAGAGTAGAAGCGGAGCTATCCCCTACCCGAAGACTACTACGAAAGTAGGC